>WBMW01001463.1:1312565-1335653 GCA_013396635.1 Penelope pileata | reverse complement strand
AAAAAAAAAAAAAAGCTAACTTTTTGGATTTATTAAACTTTTAATATTTAAATTTATGGGAGTCCTCAAGCCTAAATCCTCATGAGAGCTTATCAAATAATTAACACTCCAGAAATTAACTAACTGAAACAACATGCACACCCCTCATCCAATTAAGCAGCTGGATAATCCAGAGTGAAAAATAAGAAATAGCTAGAACTCCTTTTTGCATCCATGAAAGAAAAACATAAGAATCCATCATAGAAAAAAAAAATCAAATATAAAGCTTGTAAAAGGTGCACTGCACTGTCCGTTAAGGTGTCTGGCATATGATAATCTCAACTTCAGTGAAATGTCACAGGAAGATTTACGAAGTTTTTACATGTTGAAAAGCAGTTAAAAATAGTCCTTCTCTCCTTTTCTTCTGTATGACTTTACAGAAATATGTGGCTCAACAACTCAATACAGGTCATTTAAGTGCATCCAATAACTTCAAATTTTGTTTGTGGAGCATAACGTTGCCTGGCTTTAACAAATCTCAGTAGAGTCCCCTACTGAATAAGTCTCAAAATTTTGAAAATGAAATTTACCTTCAAGACCATGAAAATCTGAAATGAGTAGGTAGCCAGGAAAGGTTGGGAGAGGTAGCTGAGGTAGGAAAAACAGTATTTATTTTGACAAGTTTAATTTCTACTTCCAAATTATTTGAAGATTTATTTCTGGGAGGATCATCTTACACTAGAGCTCTCTAGCACTGTGAAGTCCCTATGACCCACCTACAAGTTCACATGTTTTGGAGCACAAGTTCTGGGAAAGGTTGAACTGTGGAAAGTCTTGTGGAATTCTTGTCTGAGAATATTGGAAGTTCACCTCAAGAAGTTCACACTTTGAAAGTTCAGGATGCTCATCCACCCATCAAGCTGGCTCTCAGAAGTTACACTGGCTTGAGCCTAAGATTGTTAAAAGTGGCATTTCTCTACAAAATAATTTAGGTTAAAAAAGCATGTCAAAAAATTCCTTACGGTACAACTAACTAGTGGCCCTCTTCCAGATGAGGACTCCCTTTACAAATATACACAGCCAATGAAGTGATCACAGTCTACTCTAAACTCAAGAGAAAGACCAAGAAGAATGTGGATTTTGGATGTCTTCCATCCAGCCAACGACAAGAGAAAAGACTTGAAGCAGAACATCTTACTATGCTGGAAAGAAAAAAAAAAATCCGCTTTTCACTATTAAATGTTTTTAGCTGATTCTGCAAGGGAAAATCTAGAAAAGTGCAGAAGTGCGTATAAAACTAGACTACCTGGAGACAGCTTTAATTTGTATAAAACCATAAGAAGTTTTTATGTAACTGTTTAATCCCTTAACAGCTGCCACTTTAAGTACTCATTTGCACTGAATATATCACATGTCAGTGTACTTATGATCTTCCTAAAACAGAAGAACATCTTCCAAAATGACTATAGCTAGCAATATCCAAGCAGCACCTACTGGCATCATTATATTTAAGTATCTGAAATAGACATTACTGTCAGCAGAAATTTTTTAAACCTTTCCACCCTTCTTCCCCTTACAAGAGGTTATTTGAGTTACTTTAGCGTCCTATGTCCTGTGATAAAATGTTAGAAATGAACTATTAAATTGGCAATAAATACTTATATCCCATGAATTTAAGTTTCTCAGATCATTTAGGTACTTTAAAATTGTGTTCAAAGCAAGTTTTACCTACTATCTGGAATTTTTTAGAAGACTGCTGACACTTTTATCCAACAGTTTCCTGGAAAAAGACAAATGAGAGATTCACCCAGAATATAGCTTGAGCTCCTTGTCAACCGTCTTAGGGAAATTTCTCCTGTGTGGGCACTTTCTCATAACGTATTAATTAATGTGGAACAAACACTCAGCTCTAAATTCATCAACTTGTACTCGGTAGCAGGGCCAGGGGGAGTTGAATGCTGACATTGTCCAAGAAAAACAGAATCAGCTTAGGCACAGAATTAAGGAATAAATTTGCAGGTTATTTGGGACAGATGGGGTTTGGGATGCACTGCCAGCTAGGTCCAACTGAAGTTTTACAAGAATTCTACTTTCCCTTTCCATTATTACCAGTGCCCCGAGGCTATCAAGTTCCTCAATAGAGGATAGACCTGTGAGTTCCACAGTTTTTCCAACAGAATTGCAATGTTCCTCCATAGAAATCTTACTCTCTCTGCTTAAATAATGAAAGGGTTGCTGTTGTTCTCAAGATGCAAAAAAGAGTCCATGGGAGTTCAGATAGAAAGTATTTTCTGCTCACTTACCTCAGTCCTGTGACACTTATGTTCAACCATATGCATATCCTGCAATATCTCTAACAAGTTATATGTGTTGCTCAGAATGTTTGGCTTAATTAAATTGTGCTGTGATGTAAATATTCCTGACTCCAATCCAAAAGCACAATCCACTTCAAAAGGGATAGATAAAAGTTCCTGCCCATAGATACTTCCAATTTCCTCATACAGCACTGTAGAGGCCACTAGTATTTAAGATAAAATGATTTTTCTGAAAAATGGGAAACCTTTGTTTTATGGTTAGGGTTCAGAAAACACTAGATGCTATATTTTGGAAGCCAGGTAGTGTGAAGAAGTGAAGCCTGAGAGGCCTTCTGAACACTCCTGTACTGTAGGAAAGGACACTAAAGCTGAATGAGGTCAATAAAGGAAGAAGCATTCCAATGGCAAAAACCAAATTTGAAGGTATTCAAAATGGATTTACAGAGGGATGAACGGACAATCAGTTAGATGAAATATATTATACTACAGAAAGACATTATACAACCTGTCTTTGTTTAGAAAAATATTATTTCAGTATTCTGCCATCACTACCATAAATCTCTCTCTCTCTCTTAAGAAAGTCTTAAAATATCTCAGTATCTTGAAACATGCAAGAATATGGGGCTACACTGTTCCTGTTGAATACCTTGCAAATACAGCAGCTTTGAAAGAAGATGAAAAAAAAAAAAGGTTTTGAAGCCTGGATACATCCTTCTTGCACAGATGCACAGACATCAGCTAAAATTCAAATCAGTTTATAAAGCATTAGAACAGGACAGTCCTGTTCCCTCTGTGGGATCCAAAATTAAGCAGGTGCTTTACTAAGCTCCTCAGTGACATCCTGCAACTTTCATAACCTGCAGCTCCATGTGCGAGATACGTTAAGCTTTGCCTTCCTGTTCAGTTCTCAGGCTCAACAATGCTCAGCAGGCAGTAGTCAATTTAGCAAGAGATCTTATCCATCACTGCTGAAAAAGTACTGGGTATTGACTGATGAATGGAAGATAAATCACAAGAGGGTTGTCCATTCAGGCAGGGCTGAATGACACTGACAGAACTCTGCATGAAAGCTCATTTTGTGTCTGCCTGTACAATATGTCGTTTGTAGAGAGTGTTGTTCTCCAATGATATCAGTCCCTTCTCTGTATGAAGCCCTCTCCCTTTATTCCCTTCAACAAAGGTGTCCAGTTTGTAAGAAGGAAAATCCTCAAAGTGAAGAAATGCTATTATGACTTAAAATTCAAGTTCATATGTAGACATTGGCTTTCCTGTTTGCTACAAACTAAACCAAGTGCAGTCATTTCTCATCTCTAAAAGGGAGAAATAAAAAGGGCAATGGGATGAGTACTGGGTGAAAGAATAATTCAAGAGATGGGTTTAAACATTTTATAGAGCAGTAACCTGCCATCTATTTTATATTACTGATCTCAACAATATATTCCTTTTATCGGTCAAACCTGCGGTGGTGCTTACTGAAAATGGTATCTCCAAGTATCACTGATGTTAATTTTGTTTCCTACCTGTAATATTACCTAGTCTATCACTCAACCCAGCAAGGTATAAACACTTTCAATATTCAGGACAATCCCATCTTGTTAATAAGTACTGAAGAATAAAAAGTCCAATTTCCTAAACAACTCTTAGCCAGAAAAGTACTTTAGGAATTACATAATCCCCTCCTTCCCGTGCTCGGGTTTAAATAACAGATGCTTGAAGTAACTAATATAGCAGGGCCTTACCTGAGGAAAAGAGAGAAAATAGCATTCTAAATCTGCTTATCTAATGGTTTTTTTGTTTAGTCCTATTAATTCAACAAAGCTCAAGCCTGCTAAAACAAGGTTGCGTATTCAGTTCCAGCTTGATATCCAAGAAACTATCCAATAGGTGGCAATCAGTTGAGCACAGCTCCCCTCACTAGATGATTAAGGGTTCCATAGGTAAGGACCTGGTTGAAGAACAATGTAGAAGTATGGGCCCAGGGTGCCGTTTAGCTGGCTGTTGATGCCATTGGAGAACAGAGCCATGACCAATTGGTATGTCCAACATTATGATGAGAAAGTCCTCGTAGGGGCAAAAAATTCCAAATCCAGTTGACAGTCTAAACATACCTGTAAAAAGTCTGTGAAAGAGAGGATGAAAACAAAAGGACACCCTCTCCTTTAGCTGAACTCAGAATATTTCAGGAAAAGCCCCTATCTTGGAGGTTAGCATGCATCAAGTGTCACTCAAAAGAGCAGTTCCTGCCAGCAGCTGCTCCTCAGGTTTGTGGCTCACTCAGTGGTCAGATTGCAGTGGTTATCCCTCCCAGGACAGGACAGTTATTCATCTGGCTAATTACAAAATATGCAGTGTGATTCTTTCCAGTAACTCACAGCTTCAGTTTAAAGCCTGTCTAGAATATAACAGTTGAGAGCATTTTTGGCTTTGATGTACTTGCATGTGGAAGATCGTAAAAGATAATTATTTTCTCCTTTGCCTGCATCTTAGGGTACATGAGATTTGGTTGAATTAATTTAAGAAGCATCTGAATAATACATTTATCTATGACAGAAAGAACTCTGTATTAGAGGGAAGGATAAGTAAGTGCCTCTCTCCGCTGCAGAATTAAATACCAATTGTTATTGCCAGACAGCTCTACATTGATCCTAGGTCATTCAAATAAACATTGTCCTGAACAGTTATAAAAGCTTAATCAAAAACTGAAGACTCATGTATTCACAGCTAGTAGGCAACTACTGCAAAAACTGCATGTTAGAGTAAGTGGGTAGAAAGGCATAGAATTAGTTTTTGCTATGAGAAGACAAAAGTAATATTTTTATATGACTTATGCACAGTAGACATGCAATTTTCATGCATAGGTAATATCAAGGTTCATGTAAGGATAAGATTTTAGCTGTTGATTACACTGTTTGATTGTGCAATAATACAAAATAAAAGTGTTTACGGATACTATAAGAAAAAAAGCGTTAAAATAATCTGTGATCAGTTTTATTTTGTTATTGCACAATTTTAAGAGATGTTAATAACCTGCAATTCATCAAAAACATACAAAAACTTTTCCTTTCACATAGGAATCCGCTTTGTCAGCCTCCCAAATTCCATACTCCATGAGTTATGCAGATGTACAGCATTACCCATGAGACATACTTAAGTTTGAAATAGTTGAGGAAAAAAAAAGGAAGGTTAAATAAATGTGTGATCTGTCCTACAGATAGCACAACACAAAGCTAACTCAGAGCCTTAACACAAGTGTGAAACTTCAAATCAGTATGCCGCACCAGCCCACAATAAATATGCATACATTCCCAGGGCTCGGTATATCAGCAAGTATAACTTAATCTACCAGCATTACCAAATAAGCCATGCTTATATTTCTTCCCTGTTCAATTAACACTAGGGAAAATTTTCTACTAGTTCAAGTAAACTATCACTATGAATGCAAGATATTGTTCTTTTCACGTAAAAAAAACAAGGAAAACAGAATTTGGTGGGCTTCTTGAGACCACAGGAAAAAACACATGAATCTTATGGAGTTTCTTAGACAGGGACATGGCTGATGCAGCAATATGATTGGAAAAACAGATACTGAGTGAGGAGATAAGATTTTATACTCAAACCCAACAACCGCTTTACTCCAACGACCTTGAAAAGTGATTTCCCCTCTTTGTGCCTTTGTTTCCTCATCTGCATAAGCAAACACTAACACTGACTCCACCTTACAATGTACTTTAAGATCAAGGTATCAGAGGAAACCAATTCCACGTTTGTTTCCAGGTGACATAATTCAACTGGAATAAATTTGCCTCACAGAAGCGATTAAACTTCCAGAAGAAATTCGCACCCAACCAGACACCTTTTTTCTTGAAGAAGGGAAGGAACAGTCAGGCTATGAACGTAAAACCAATGACAGGGTGAATCTGCCAAGGTGCCACACTGTGTGGTAACCCAGCTCCAGGTCCCATTGCTCCCTCCCAGTGTCTGCTCAGCTCCTTGGTAGCTGGGCTGCCATAGTGCAGCGTCATTTGCCAAAAGTTACTTACTGCTTATGGTAGATTAGTGTACAATCATAAATGATAATATTAGCCTCCTGCATGTACAAGGTACCACAGCTCTACTGCTAGGGCACTGCATACTAACACGCAGGCCAAAGTTCTCATCCATTAGGGCCCAAGTGCCACCAGCCATGACTGGGTTCAGGCGCAGGGCCGCTCGGTTTCTGGAGCTTCTCTGGCTGTGCTGCAGCCCTGCACAGCCCACACAAGCTGGGCCCATGTCCTGCCCAGCCCTGGTGTAGTGCCCGATGCCTGGGATTGCCCCACACCCCACTGAGGGGCAGCCATGCTGGTCCTTGCAGCCAGGGCCTGGCCCACCACCAAAGGCTTCCTTGTTGCTTCCCTCAGCTACTTGAATACCATGGCACACTGCTGAGCTGCTGGCACCAAGCAGCTCAAGAGACTGGGCTTCCTCCTCCATTGCTCATGGCAGTGAAACTCTTGTTATCATCTGTCTTCCTCACATGGTTTTGGTGTTGGCTCTTTATTAAGAAAATAAGCCACCAGTGAAATTATATGCTTGTTCTCACTTCTCTGAGAAGATTATCTTTTTTCTGACTAGCGTACTTTTTTAATTAGATGAGTAAACTGATTGCTTTTCTTCAAAAGTGAATAAAACCAAAAATAGTAGCTGATCAGCATGAATTCTAGTCACATGTTTAGAAAAGGAAGAATTTTTAAAATGTTACGGAAAAGTTCAGCAGACATGCTCACAGTCACTTTGAATGCATCACACTAACTAGATCATCGACATTTTCCTTTGGCTTTTTGAATATAAGACAGGCAGAAGTAACCTTATTTACATAATTACAATTATACACAGTAATGAGATTCCATCTTATAGATATAACAGCTTCCCCAAACACAAAGGGAAAAAGCAGGTCTGCAAATCTAAGCCTTGGAAGACAAAAAATTCTACAAAATATCGTTTAATACGTTGTTATATGTACTGTGAAATTCAGCAACACAAATGAAACGCTGTATAGACACAAATGTTTTATTTATTTTGCACTTTAACAGTCCAAGACATCAAAAATTATGTTGAAATCCTTTAATACAGTATAATTTGCCTTTTTTTTTTTAATAAGAAAAGCCCTGAAATCTACATTTTCCCTTCGTTGATCAATGTTGATGTTCATAAAGATGCATCAGTGTGCCTGAATTTATCCAAGGTGTTTACTGAAGGAGAGAATATGGATTCACAAATTCATGAAGACCACATAGACTGAGAGTTCCCCCACTGTTTTGCAATAAAATTATAATCACAAAACTCCTAAAGGCTCAGTTTGCTCTCTTTGGTCCAAAAAGGGCATAGAAATGTGAGTACAACTTCTATGATAGCATAGCCTCAGAAATTTTCTGAAATCCAAGCTTTTAAAGGTATTTGACTGCAAGTAATTTTCTGAATTAAAAAAAAAAAAAAAAAACACAGAAAAATAGATGTCAATCAGTGGGGTTTCATAGCAGTAAAAATTTAGGTTTTATGCAGTGGATTACTGCACACTAGAGGTTGTTTTTAGCAAAAGTTTCAGGTGTGAATTTCCGTGCTGTTAATCCTCAACTATTGATTCTAATTCCTTTTTTATAATATCCAAGGTGTAACCTCCCTGCTCAGTTATCATCACAGCACAGAAGGAGAGAAAATGTTAACAATAAGCAAGCTTTAGAAAGGTAAATTCCATAGATATACAGAAAGGTATACGTGGAAAAGGATCTTTGGAGGTCATTTAGTCCAACCTCCTGCTCCTAAGCAGAACCAACTTCAAAGTTAGATCAGAATATTCAACATCCAGCATAGCCAAGCTATTAAACTCTCACAGGATAGAGATTCCTCACAACCTCTTTGAGATTGTTTTAGGGCTTCAATTTTCTTTCCATTTTACATTCAGCTGGAATTTCCCCTGTGGCAGCCTGTAACTAGTGGCCCCTGTGCACCTCCAAGATGTATGTATCTCCTCCTTTTCCACAATCTCCTTTTAGGCAGTAGATGAAGTTTGTTAAATACAACTCAATGTGAGCAACACAGCAGAAGGGAACCTCTAGAAAAAATCAGCATAGTGCAGATGAGCTGATCTTAGCGCAAAGATGCCGGTATCTGCTGGCAAGAGCCTAGGGAACAATGTTACTTATGGCCCTCTGCCGTTAATAAACGTAAGCTGCTGAGGTCAATAAGGAAGTAAGTCCTATTTCTGGATAACTTTCTTCAAAAGAGAAGTTACAGAAGACATCATTGTAGTTTCAAGATTTTGGTTTTGTTTCTATATTTTACATTAAAAAAATACACTTTGGGAGACAGAACGCCCACAGGAAGGTTTGGAGAGGGTTTCGATTGATTCAGAGCATCTTCTCTGGGAGTAAAGACCACTGTGTTTTCAGAAAACTTAGAACAATGTCATTAACACAACCCCATTAAAAGGCAGATTGTTGTCTACCTCAAGAAGAAGATGGAGTAAGTAAAGCCAAGTTCAGTTTAAACGGAAGCACATGAATGAAACAAAATATTTCTCTATTTAAAATCACTTCAGATTACAGCATCTGGCACCACTTGCATTAGAAAGGACCTAAAATATTATAGCTCTATTTTCTATTTTAATGGATAATTGGTAACACTAGATTACAGGATTTGCAGGTTCCAAGAGCTGTATTTTCATAGGGAAGAGCCTCCTTTCTTTCAGGCTTAATAAGCTTGGCCTATATCAGCTTTTCTCACATCAGTCCAAGTGTCGCATTTGGGTTGGGGGAAGCTTGTTAGCAGTAATTACCAGCAGTAGGTTCCATTATTTGCCAAAGTAATTTTCCCTGCTAAGTACCACCAAAACTGCCTCAAGCCTTTAATTTTTTTGCCTTCCTCTGCTGCCTTTAAGTGGGCGCATTTTCCCATGATACCGCTGCGGGCTGCGCGGGATGGGGCAGGCCAAGGCGACGGGTATCAATGTGGTCTTGAGAGACGGGGTCAGGCCTAGCGAAAGCCTTTCACAAACAGGGCCTGAACCCTATTAGAGATGCAAATCCATCCTCTGAGTGGGGATTGTTTCGGCGGCATAATGGGGCCCGAGGAATGCCACGGCAGCCTGCTTTTCAGCACAGGCCTTTTGTCTGTGCCTTAGCAAATTTCTGCAGCCTGTTTAAACGGCAGCCATTGTCCCCATGGCTTCATTGATTTCTCTCCCTGCCACCAGCTCACAATGGGCCGATATGAACATCTTTGTTACTGCTTTTGTACTGTATATCAGAGTAATGTTTCAGCAGATTGGGGCCTAGCAGGAAGAATTAGACCTGTACTACACAGAGCATGATGAATTGCCGGATTTACATATCATTTCAGGGGGTGTTTCTGGTGGTTCTCTCTGAATGGTGTTGTGTGTCTCGAAGGATGTAGTGGAGGGATGAAGTGACAGAAAAGGAAGTGATTTAGATATTCACTGACAGCTTAATACCAGCTACAGACAAATTGTGGTGATTCTCCCATCGCATCCTTCCACACTATGAAAGAGGCAGGTGTAGGTGGGTGCACATACATCCTCCAGGCCTCTCACTGTGGGCTGTGCTCCACAACTCAGACAAAGAGCGGGGCAGAGATTTAGCTTATTCAGTAGGAGGTTGCTCTGAAACAACCTAGAGGTGCCAGGGCACACCACCCTGGTGTTTTGATCCTACTGTTCTTGGCCAGGAGATAAACTGTTGATTGAGTCAGGTCTTGACATTACACAGGCAACATATTTCCAGGTCCTGACGTGCTGCGCAGCACACTTCTAAGAAAATAGCTGAGCTCTACATGAAACTGCATTGCTTGACACAGGCTAGAACTACCCAACGTGTTCTGCAGTTTTAAAAGACTCGTTTTAAGCTTGGGTTTTTATTAATTTACTTTGCATCCCAAAGTAAAAAACTAGGTGTCTATTTCTGCAAGTTCTGAAAACTGCACTTTGAGAGTATTTAAGATTTTTTAAAAAAATTTAGTTCGTCTACACAAACTACTATCATTCTAAAACTGTGTTGTTTATAATGGACTTTAGAATACATCTTAGTAGAAGTAAGCTCCACTGTTTAAACTCATAAGGCTTGACAGTGTTTACATAGTTTACAAATGTGAACCATGATCCACATATGGATCATATTTTGTGTAATTGGCACTAAAACATTGAAATAAGGAGAGATAAGTAAATAAGTCTGTAAAATGGTGAAGTAACAGTAGAAATAATAAGCACTAATTTCCAAGTTTTCAAATCGGAAGAAAATTTGTATCAACAGTAGATTAAAACAAAGGACGCATGTTCTTTCCATAAAGCTAAATCTGTAACAATCAGGCATAAAAGCTTTTCTTTTCTAGCTTGCAAAGCAAATTTGAACATGGTGCATCAATTTTGTATAAAAATATGTGTCATAGGTTAAAATACTGTGATTTTGTAGTATCTTTAGTACTGTTTCTTAAAGATGGAGGTTTCTTTGTGTCAGAAATGAGTATTTTCAAAAAGCTGAACCTTTGGATATTTCTGCCCATAATATATAGTAATACAGGTAGATTAAACAGAACTATCACCTGAGATTACCAGATCCATTACAGACAGAAGAACATAAATATTTCTTTCTTTAAAAGGGAACAATAACACTGAGATGTCAATGACCACTGCTAAGAACAATCTAGAAAATGAAGATATGTTTGAAAAGCGCAGTGTAGTTAGACAGCAAAGGAATTGGGTTTGGAAGAGTCAAGCGATAAGCAGAATGAGCTGTTCTCATGCAGATGTTTGACTACACAGTGCAAATGTTGTTGTTAAGCTCTAATGGTTAGAAATCCATTCAGGATACGCTCCAGAGTGAGTACTGCTTCATCCTTTTCCTTAACCAGCTGGTAGTCTTAGATGTACCATTTCTACCACAGTATTAGCAGAAAATCCAGGACCTTTTTGTAGTTGTTCACAAGATTCGGTACTCATTCTAACTTAATTCCTTTTTGAGAGATTCTTTGCTTTAAGTTTGGTTTCATAGCAAGGTATTTATTACTCATAGCAAGCTCATTAATTCACTAATCTTCATTCCTACAAACTTTGCAGGCACATATGTGTAGCTGTTAAATTTCACTTGGAACAGAAAGGGCATCGCTAAGAGAATTTGTTTACAGCAGGCAGGTAGCAAAGCTGGTTCCTGAAGTGCAAACAGAACTATAATAGATGGGAAGGTAGCTTGACATCCATCCATATTAGTCATCAATTATAACAATTATTTTACTTCTTTTCCTTGATCTTCCATTAGTCATTCTAGTTTCTTTAGAGGTATTACATGCAGAACCCTGTACAAATTCAAATGCTACAATGGAAAATAAAGTGAAGTGATGCAAAAATAGCTTTTTGTGCCACGTTCCTTTTATGTTTTTGAATGATATGAAATGTGGAAATTTGAGGGGAGCAACTCTTTCCAAAGCCTCTTAAATGGTTCTATGTGCAATTCTGGCAAGCAGATGAGCTTAAAAGTTGGATACGCCTTTATATAAAACAGGGCTGATTCAGACTGTTCTGTTATTCTTTAATGCTGTGTTTTGTTTTGCATTAACAATGTGAAGCCTACATGTTTTTTGGAGAATATGCATCTGTCAACCATACCTAATTAAAAACAAAAATAATCTACCACCCCAGCACAACTGCAAGTTGTACAAGTCAAGCTTGCTTTGTTTGCCACCTTTGCCTACTGACAGAACTACCTACCTTACAACATCTTTTCTGTACCTGTCAAAGACAGTACTGGAATGTACTCTTTGTGAAAGATGATTTTAAAGAATTTCTGAATTAATTCTATATTAATTTATTTTGGTAAAAAGGCAGACTATTCACATAGATTTTGTTATTCTCTTGTGCCATAAGTGATCCTCTGGTCTAGCCAAAAGTGTTAAACAACATCTATTACCAAGAAAGGCAATGGTCAGTCTGTTTCATGTGGCCAGTAAGACATACAAGGTGATAACAAAAGTCACTTGGCTGCCTTTCCTAATTTCATTTACAGGTATGAGACATACCTAAGCCTAATTGAAGTTACATTTTAAATTAATTATTTCCTAAAGTACTCCTGATATCCTGTTACAACCACCTACCTGTGGTTATGTAAACATCCCATAAAATAACTCTGTTCTACTGTTTTAACTCATTTATATCATTCCAGCCCTACACTTCCTTCTTCACCTCTCTCCTCTATTAAAAATATTTTCCTTTTAGCATAAGAATGGCATCTATTAACACTATGCTCAGCACTGCAAGCTTTGACAAAGTCAGTCCTGTTCAGCCGGGTGCCAAAGGCACAGCACATTCTCTGAGGAATCAAATATCCACATGTATTTAATTGACATGAATATTTATTAAAACTCAGGCTTGCACTCGGGCACTTGAAGTCATACCAAAAGTTGTCTCACTCACAATGACTGTTTCTGCTCAAATTATGTGGAAAGGGCAATCTTCTGCTCCTAACAGAAGGGAAGGACAGAAGTACAACACAAGATGGTCCACTAAACAAACAAACAACATTTTGTTTTTGAAATTGCAGAGTTTTGTAAACTGCTACTACTTAAACTGCATAAAAAAAAGTATTTTGCTTTCAGGTGGAAAAGCTTAATGAGCAGTCTGCCAAGTCTTCAGGTATGTCTGCAATTACCAGAAACACAGATTTTTAAATTCTGATCCAGATTACATTAATTCTAGCATTCCCAAATCTTCTGACTTTTCAACATAATGATTAGTACTTCAAAAAAAAAAAAAAAAAAAAAAAAAAAAAAAAAAAAAAAAAAAAGAAGGAGAAACAAAAAGAAACAAAAAAAACCATCACATGCAAGCAAAACCAACCTGGAATATAGAAATTTCTAGTAGACTTGATGAATGGAGAACTATTCCAATTCCCCCTCCTTCCATCAAAAAAAGAAAAACAAAAACAAAATCCCAAGAACACTAATCTCTAAGGCAGATAAAAAGTGTACCCTTCATACCTCACAGTTTTCAAGCTAATACCATGGAGACCCCTTTTTCATGGTTTTTTTTTTTTTTTTTTTTTTTTGACTACTTGCTTTATAAGTCTGGTTGTCAATTTATAATCTTCAGCATGTCATGCATACACAAACCAAACCCAGGGGAATTTAAGTTCTCTATGAATAACATGATAGCTTTGCTTAAGGTACAGTCTGTTTCCAGTGCTTCAGAGAAAAGTGAAAACCCCCATTAAACAGCAAATTATTCATCGAGAGGGAGAAACCTCCACCTTTCCCATAAATCATGGGATTAGCAGAATATAGCCATAGCACTAACAGAGATCTCCTTAAATATATCAGCACTTTGGACAAAGACATTCTTTGTCTCACAAGCTTAAGCTGTCATCTCCAAACGTTTTCCTAGTTTATAGTATAGCCTACTCTGTAAGAGTATCGACTGCTACCTTAAATAACTTGATTCCCGTCATCACTACCCTGGTGAAAAGTATTTCCATGCTTTTGCTCACTCCTCAAGCGGTGAGAACACTTTTCCTAACTTTCAATCTTAATTTTTGCATAATCATTTGATACAGTATTGCTTTTAGTGGCACAAGAAAACACATGGGCTGAGCCCAACGTAAAAGAAGTACTGACAAAAAGGGACAAAACCAGCGCAGAATCAAATTTTTGTTACTTAGAAACATTAGGCACTTTGTTCTAGCAACAGAATTATTTACGCAACTTACTCCGAGATTCTGTAATGACATAAGAATCTAATTCTTTATCCTTGAATGCTAGTTGGATCAAGCTAGATGTGATGCACAACACTCTAGAAAAAGCCAGCGTGTGGGTAGTTCAGACAATGCAATCCTTTATATTGTCTGTGGTCTGTGCGTTTTCATTATTTACTTATTAAGCTGTTCTCACTTTGTCTTCCTTGGATAACTCCAGGTATTAAGTACTTTGTTGCCTCCCAGCATTAGCTCCTGATGGATCCTGCTGTCACCCTTGAAAACAACTAATCCTCATGTCTCAATTCATATTCATGGTTTCCTTGATATTTGAAAGTCATTCCCATTCTTTATTCCGTCCTAAAAAGTCAGGTTAATTTGCCATTCTGCAGAATTCTCCATTTCTCAAATGTTATTCAAGGTAAAAACAGTCATTTAGGAGAACTTCCAGAGCTGGCATGGCAGGTTAGGCCACCTGGTTGTGTCTGCCAAGTCTTCTGTAAGTCTTTCACATGAACAAGATGTGTTCACTCCCATTTCCTATATAGGATTCCACTTTCATTATGTTGGTAACTGAGCTCACTACAGCACTAATCTGGATAATGTGACTTGCGTTTGGGTAATGTGGTGGTGTTTTCCCCCATTCTCATTCTGTCCTAAGGTCAACACTGTATCTCACAATTTTTTTCAAAATCTTGGTTTAAGACTCTTTAGAGTCTAAGGACTAATATTGCTACATTAAAGGGTGGATTATGAGTGTAAACACTAATTCCTCTTTTGAGGAATGAAACAATCTCATCTGCATCCAGGGTAGGAAGCATGAGTATCAATGGCAAAATATCTTTTCTCTCACGGAGAGTCAGGTATTTGAAATGAGATTAATTTCACTGTTCTCCCAAAGTTGGTTGCACCGTTCTCATGCAACAATGAAAAATCAAAAAACAGAAAACAAACCAAACAATCAAACAGCAACAACAAAGCAGAGAAAAGCAGTAAAGAAAGAGTAAATATTGCTTTGTGCTTTTTTTTCTAGCTATAGTCTGACTTTTTGGAACAGGTATTTACAAGCACAGAAACATTTACACCTGAACTGTTGTTATGGTCACCCTCAATGTGGCATCATCTACACAATTCATGCAAGCGTAAATAGAAAATACAGGCCATGCCTAGCTGTGAATGTTGCTAAGCATAGCCTTTAGTGCACTCCATTACACACAGTTGCTCATGATAATGAAATTAGGTACAAGCAGATAGCATTCAGGCTATTTGAAATACAGACTTAAACAAAACTTGGATGTCGATAACATGCACATTAGACGTAACCTTCCTTTCCTAGGCTCTGGCAAATTAATCAGTCCTGCTGGTACGGGGTCTGTTATGATGGGTGCAGCACCATGCTGGACATAGGTGGCTTGCTGTTAGGATCTGTGCCTGTAACTACGTGCTCAGAAGGAGCACCAACATGGACTGCCTTGCTCCAAAGGCAGTCAGGCAACTCAAAATGCACTTACTGCACAATTTTTCCCCTACCCATCCTGCCCAAACTTGTGTCTCCAGATGTGACATCATCTGAAACAAACTTGAAAGATTTAGGCTTCCAATCACAAGCACTTCCTTTAAAATTAACAGGAATAGTGAGAGCAAATAGTTTATTGTATATATGTCTTTTCTCCATTTTATTTAATATATTTATGCTTTGGAAGGTTTTTGGCCAGTAGAAATTCGGTGTGGTCAAGTCAATGAGCCTAGGGACAACACAGTACATAAGACAATTCGTACCTTTCAGTAAATGTGACACTGAAAATATGTAGGTTGCTCCAAAAGTAATGACTCCTGTTTCTTTCCACAGAAACTAGAACAGCTACAAAGAGCACGATAACACTGTTTGATAGTGCAAATGCTCAGCTTTAAAACACTGATTTTCAATGTAGGCACTACCACTAGCTATGCATTTTCACCAGCAATGAACAAGAGCCTGCATGCCATGCTTGTAAAGATCTGCATCACCATCCAGAACATGGCTTGTCTTTTATGTCACTGTCACTACTGCTGAAACACAGCACTCACCCCTCACTGTGTTGACATCCACTGTTTGGTCTCCATCAACATTGAGCAAGAATCAATGAATGTCAATGGGTGCCATATTTTCAGCATGGAGGAATTCAATTCCACCTCTTTGCTCTATACACACTTCCATGTCAGACACCATTGTGTCAGAGTGCCCCTCTGCTGCCATCTGTCACACAGCAACAAAACAGAACAGAAGGTTTAACCTCTGCTGCCATCCCACCAACATCCACCACTGATGTCATGGGCCAACATAATAAAATAGGAGGCATTACTTTCAGAGCATCCCTTGTAATGATAATGAAATGAAACCCAACAAACTGAACTGTTAATTTATACTTTCAAGTTAAGAGCCTTGTACTGAAAGCGAAAAGTTCGGTTTTGAAGTTCAGCAAATATTGGAAGCTTAAGATGGGGAACTCTGAACAACATGTAAACTAATTATTGATTTTTCCCCTTAAGACAGTAAGCTCATTCAAAGGAAAAGAGATAATCCTCTTAATGTTTTGCTGTTAGAACCTCTAGGAACACTTAGATAAAATAGCATTATAAGTAGGTATCCATTGAGAATTTATTTGCATTTCAGTGTAACTGGGCCTGAAGGAGGTCTGTGCAGTGCTCTTTAAAACCAAACAAACAGGTTGCTGAAGAACTGCTGCCCATAGACATTGAAGTGTTTGCTGTATGATTAAGATGTCACGTTTTATGATAAACTGTACTGTCTACTATTTAAAACCATTTGGTCCATTTACTTCATTCAAGGTGATGTTAATGACTTGAAAGTGTATTTTTGTCACAGTGACACCTCATTGCTCTTGAGGTGGTTTGCTTGCACCAGATGTTTAGCTCTGCTTACTAATCTCTGCCTAAATATATTTCAAGGACCGCAAAAAATTCTTGAAGTGCGATTTTTTTTTTCCTTCAAAAACCATCTGGATTTTTCTCTACCTCCCCCACCACCTTCCCTGTGTTTCTGTAATGGATATAATTACCAAAGCACCAAACCAGACATTTATTATTGCTCGGATTTAGACACACTTATGCTTACATATCCTGTTCTTTAAGTCCTGATCATGAACAAAATCAATAGTTTATTACAGGAAGAATTTTTCATGTGTCACTTCAGAATTACACCTCACAGTAATCCAATGCAGAGAGATTTCCTGTCACCTTCATTTATTAGTGAATAAGTCTTAAATTACAGAGAAAAGATGAAGTGAAAGTTTTCCATTTGCAAATTTCAGCTTGCTTCCGCTTTTCACCCAACTATCTTAGAGTAGTTGTCAAGCCAATGAGAACTGAAGCCTAGCAGTACTCCTTTATCATGATGGGATGACTTTAGATATACTGCAAATAACCAAATATCCATTGACTAGTGTCATGGTATAGGCAGTGAAAATCTTAAGGGAAAATCAACAGTTTACAGATGTTCCAGTCTAGTTTCTGTTTCACACTACATAAATCACGTTGCAGTTGACAAGGCTTCACAGGTTTGCTACAAATGAAGCAGAAAGTAATTTGACATGCCACGATTAGAGATGCTATTTCTGACTGGTGACAGTCCTTCTAGCAGCCACCTCACAGGTAATGTATACACTGAATTTTGGTATTTGTAGCAGCATCTAAGAATTCAGTAGCAGTACTTGAGTAAAGTGACTACTAAATAACCTTTAGAGCCGTGTCTTCTATTTCTCTTGGCACTTCAAAATGGCACCATGAAGGTACCTTTTTCTCATTACACAAATAGCGCAAAAGCACAAGGAATAATTTTCCCATGGACCTCTTGCACAAGCTACCATTCTACAATATGATTTCAGAGGCAGACCAAGACACAAATGTAATAAATAGCAGCTTAAGACAGCTACAGCACTCAGCACACCTTTGGAAAGAGGGAGGGGAAAAACTGCTATGTCTTAGGCAGCTCAAACCTGCCTCCTGTTTTCACTCCTGCTGCTGCAGTGGGAAGAGAATGGACCCTGATGTTATGGCAAAGATAGGCAGATGTTTCCAAGATCAGGAGCAGAAATGCCCCCTGGCCCATGTCCATACTGACAGCCCTGCTCCATGGAAGTGTCCTCTGTCTACTTCCCCGACAGCTCCTGCCACCACAGCAGGAGCAAGCTCCTCTTGCCCTAGTCTCCATGCTAGAGCCTTAAAAGCATGGGAAAAGACAGAGACCTGGTTGGTCTTTTGGTTATGCATCGGGGTAAGGTGGAGAAGCGTGGGAGTTTCACAGATGACATGAGCACAACAGGACTACAAGAGAGAGGAAGAAACACTTAACTGCTTCCTCTCCTCCAAAATTCCTCTAAACACCCTCTGGATCTGATCACACATCTTCAGCTCCTGCTGACCTCTTCTATTATTTCTATTTCCCTTAGCAGAACTTGCTCAGCTACTGTGACAAGTTCAGATTTTCTTAGAGTGCCCAGGCATCTGCAAAACACACAATGGACAAACTACACAGGATTCAACTGCAAGGTGGCAACAGTAGCATCGTAACTTTAAAGTTAAATTTGTTTTGCAGCATTTGTAAGACTGCTAACGAGTGTATCTTTTTCCTGGAAATAATGTACAGTCACCAGCGTACAACTCTTCCTTCATTCACCTATCTACTTTGCACAGAGGAGAGTGCATAGAGATTATAAACCCTTCTTTCTCATTAGTTTGGACTCTACTTTGGAATCTTTAAGGCTACTATACTGAAGCTGAGTGACAACTACCTCAGGAAACAAAACTGTGCAGTATTTTAAGACATCAGTGATAGTATGAGAGTCTCTGCTGTGTACTGGATTAGGACTGAAATTAAACAAACATTAGAATATGTAAAATAATCTCAGAATATGTAAAATATTCTCAAAATATTAGATTCCAGTTATCTCTAAAAGGTAACTATAAATCAAACTGAGAGGTAATTCAGAACCAGAAATTTCTTGGACTGGTTTGCATGAGATAGCTGTAATGTTAAAAAGACATAGATGATTGGAACAGATGGAACTGAACAGGTAGCAAAGAAACCCAGTTTCAACTGAAACATTCATACACATTACACTAGAGAGAGAAATTCAATAAGAAATTTCTCCCGGTGCTGACACCAGAAAGAGTAGTTCATCTAAACACTGGTGGACCTAGAAAGGACGTAACCACGTCCTTAAGACATGCAAACCTCATGAAGTTCAACAAGGCCAAGGCTCTGCATGTGGATTGGGGTAATCCCAAACATCAGTACAGACTGAGTGCTAATAGGTTGAGAGCAGCCCTGTGGAGTAGTACTTAGGGTACTTGTGGATGAAAAGCTTGACAGGAGCCAACAGTGTGTGCTTGCTCCACAGAAAGCCAATCCCATTCTGGTATTGGGGTTTATTCCAGCAGGTGCTCAGCACCATGCAGTCACTCTCTCACTGTCCCCAGTGGAGCAGCCCTCATACAAATCACATGTCCATTCCAATAAGAAACATGAGAAAATATCCTTTCTGTTTATGATTACAGACTCCTTCCCGTTATGCCAAGCTAAAAGAATATTCTCAGCTATCCTGATACTACTGTGATGACGTTTAATTCTGGGGAAATTTTAATCATACATAAAGAACTCTAGAAACCCTATTAATAGATTTTTTCTGCAGGTAGGGTCCTGTTGTCGTGAAGTAATTCTTAGAGACTGCATCACTTATAAAGAATAAGAAGCCCCTAGTCCACGAAGCAGTAATAATGCATGCAAAACTATCTTGCAGTTGTCTCTGGATACGCAACACTAATGCCCAGAAAAGCTGTGAAAAATAAGCCTAATAGACTTAAGCTACTGTTTTAAGATGACTTTAAATGAATAATTACTCTATGAACCTGCTTAGCAAATAGTGTAGCATCCTGCATATCAGTTCAACACAAGCTGCACTGTGTGCTCAGTCTCATCAAGAACTCTTTCATCTTTCACCACAGTTGCTTTGGGATAATGAAAGAACATCATAAACACAGTTTCCTGGAGGCAGAGATAAGGATGTCGGAAAAATGTTAACAAGATGGATACATAGCACGTGAGATCATACTGGCAGTTATGTTCTCTTCAGAGGATGAGCATCACTCAAACACAAAAGTGAAAATTGACCTTACCCTCTGACATTAGGGGACTGGTAACGTACACAGTGATGTTGAAAGTATGAGCATCAGCGAACATTACCTGCATTGCAATAGAAAAATAATAAGATGGAAAAATGCCAGAAATAATAGACCATGAGGATAGAATGTTAGCCATATGATACTTTCCTCAAGATGAAAGGTTAAAAATCTCAGAGAATAACATTTATGTTATGCATTTTGCACCAGAGATGTTGTTTTGGCAAGAACTTGTGCTGCCAAGAATCAAAGTGTGTAATTATAAGATAACCCTACATATGATGTGGAAAGGCGTCATAGAAGAAAGTCACATGTGAACCACAATTGTTCCAATTTTTTGACAATTCAACACTAGCAAGACCCAAGAACAAGATCTGCTATTATAAAGGCAGGAATGGAAGAACTGGATTTCTGGGGGAAGGTTTCATTTGGAAAATGAATTCTGTCCTTGTACCCTGGCATCTAAATCTTGGTAAGTCGCCCAAAAGAGAAAGGACCATAGAGAATGAAAAGAAGGCATTCTTAGTGTTAATAAATTTTCCCAGGCTAAATATTGCAGAGCAGGAAGTTCTAATCTGACCCAATCCAAGTCTGATACTATAACACAATTAGTAGTGCTAAATTTCACACACGTGCTAAGTGCAGTTAGATATAATGACTGGTATTTTATCAACTGTGAAGTTCAGAGCATCATCTAATATTGAAAATGAACAACTTTTCCTACTTAGCTGGACAAAGACTAGACATTCTCAGATGTGTTCAAAAGCTGGAGGTCAGCCTTCTAGCAGAGGGACTAACGTTCTCACCCACAGATACAAACACACAACGTATTCGTCAAGACAGAGTAAAAGCCAAGATAATTAATTTACAGTTGTATGGGATCTCAAAAGTTAGCATGGAAAGGTAAAGAATGAAAATCTGTACATTGTAATCACTTAACTACGTACTAACTCCTGCTCTTCTTTATTTCTATTTCCCATTTTGCGATCTTCCTTATAGTGATTGATTCTATCCACAGTGAAGCAGTTTCTGTAAAGCTGAGGACGTGTGTGGGCTGTCCATTTGTCTTCAAGCAGCAGTCACTGTCTCCAGGATGAATAGCCTTTGTGATGAGCATCACACAAACTTTCTGTGAAACAGTAACTCTGCTCCCAGATTGTTCCTACTTACTGACCTCTCCTGCAAGACTTGTATTTGAGCAGATTGCAATGAGTATATCTCCTTGGCCTACAGAGAAAACGTCTTGTGCCTTGAATGTGGTGTCTTTTTGATGCAGAGAATAGCATCTTCGATAGCAAAGTGGGAGGCTTCAGGAACTCCTTTGGAGCTGCTGTTTGGGACTGTCTTTGCCATCCTCATCTCAGTAACCTTGGTCTATTAACTTCATATTTTTTAATTTGATATTCAGCTCTATTTTCCAATTTATTCACTTTTTCTATCATAATTGTCTCTAGCCCCATATTGTCTACTATATAGAGAGATCAAAGCAAAAATAGTATAAACACTGTGCTCTGAAGGGGAGACATTGCACATAAATTACCAGGTGCCTGTGGGTTTGTACCGTTCTCAGTCACCGTTTCTTTTTCTCTTCCGTAATTGCTACTTGGGAATATTTGCAAAGCTGGTGAAACAGATGATTTACAATTAAATTTGTGCATAAACAGAGAGGTCTTCTAATATGAAAGATCATACAGTTCATTGTTTAAATATTTTTCTGACAGCAATTTTATTCCTGAACATTATTGCAAAGACTGAAACCTTAAGCAATTATGGAATAAACAAGCATTCAGCTGAAAATTTGTGTGTGAATAGCTTTCCTGATAACATTGATTGCCTTCCTATTAAGGAGAGAGAGAGAAAAAAAAAAGCTTCATAGTTTTGTTTGAGGAATGGGAGTAATATCATGCCAGATGAGTCTGGAAGACAAGGTAGCAAATTTAGCAAACATAACTTAGTGCACCCTTGACTTAGTCACTTGTTATTACCAGTGTTGCATTTGTAAAGGTTTCATAATGGGTTAAGAAATCATTAACTACTGTTACAGAGATGATAAACAAGCTCTTGACTTACTAGACTCTAACAATGAAAAATTGTTTATCCAATTGCCTGATAGTTTATTAATGGAATCTTCGATATGAAATCAGGATTTATTCAAGAATAATCTGTGAACGACAAAAATGGGCTACATTTGTTAGCAGCAAATATCATGACTTGTGCAATTTCTTGTGCATATGCTGTGCATATTTCTGTGCAATAAGCTTCAGGACATTTGTTAATGTAAAGTGAGTATCATCCTCCAGTTGTCAATGTAATGAAATAATTTAAATAGACCTTCTGCTATGGTTGCAATGGGACAGGTTATTTCAGAAAGAACAGAAACTGCAAGCTCTTAGCTTGATCAGTGAGGTAGAATTAGCTGTGGGTAAAAAATCATCCCAGATGTGGGGAAGCAAGTCAGTTTTATTTTATTTGTATTTATTTTTTTATTGAAGGAAATGGAAAGTGGCAGGGTGTTTTCATTCTTAGACCCGGGAATTATTTCATTTTTGATGGTACAGAGTGTCACTATGGTATTGAAATAAATCTTGATAAAAATATGTACGTACACACCTTTGCTTCATCCGCACTTCCATGTCAGACACCATTGTGTCAGAGTGCCCCTCTGCTGCCATCTGTTGCATGGGAACAAAATGGAACAGAATGTTGGTGGGGAAGTTGAACCTCTACTGCAATCTCACCAGCATCCACCTCTGACATCATGGGCCAACATAATAAAATGGGAGACATTACTTTCAGAACATCCCTCATGGAAGTGCATCTAGACAATATTCAAAGGCTAGGAGTGTTTGAACAAGCTTTCTTTCTATTCTGTCCTTTTTTTTTTTTTT
>WBMW01001463.1:1248284-1312535 GCA_013396635.1 Penelope pileata | reverse complement strand
TTTTTTTTTTTTTACATCTTTTATGACGTAGGTTTTCATCGTGTACTAGTAGATGGTATGTACCAGTACATNAGCATAGAAAGTTCCTCACCAATATGCAAAAGAACTTCTTCATGGTGTGGGTGATGGAGCACTGGAATAGGCTGCCGAGGGAGGTTGTGGAGTCTCCTTCTCTGGAGATATTCAAGACCCGTCTGGACGCCTACCTGTGCAACCTGCTGTAGGGAACCTGCTTTGGCAGAGGGTTGGACTTGATCGCTAGAGGTTCCTTCCAACCCCTGCAATTTTGTGATTCTGTGATCAGTCTCATTCCATAACCACATGCAACTTCAGTTCCTACTGTGAAGAGTTGCTTTCACTGTTCCTTCGAAATTTTGCCAGCAACTCGCTGATGATGTCCCTGATAATCATGCAGGTAGTGTGGTGTATGTGCGTAAAGATTTTGGATACAGTCATCACTAGACTGAAAATTTCAGATTAATGCTATTCCTGTGGCAGAAAAATTCACAGGTGCTGTGAAGATTTTTGTTTCAATGGAACTTGATGCAGAACACAGTAAAATGGACTACAGCACTTTCACGCCTAATGCTAACCACAGAGAAGTGCAATCATCTTGAGATAGGTTGCTTTCAACCAAGTGTTTCTTTAAAAAATATTCTTGAGACTTGAAAAGTGTAAATTGTATTCTAGTAATAGAGCATTTAATTACTCTCCACAGCTGTAAGATAAGAATTATTTTTACTGTTATTATAAGATTAAAACAGTAGATCTCATCTGAAGCCATGAAGCTTAAAGTAAGACTTTGGGGTTGTCTTAGTTTCTAACAGAAGTTACGTTTCTCATAGTGTCTAGTACGAAGCTATATTCTAGCCTCAGAAGAAAAACAAGCTGATAACATCCTGGCAGTGTTGAACAGAGCCGAGGACATTCCCAGTTCCGCATTCCTCTGCCAGTGAAACAGTTAGGGGGGGGCATAAGGAGCTGGGAACTGGGAGGGGACAGGACCAGGGCAGCCGACCCAAATTGACCAAAGAGCTATTCCATACCATATAACATCATGGGATTGGGGGGATTTCCGGTTCCTTTTGTTACGGAGGGGGCTAGCCGGGAGGAAGGGTCGCTGCTGGCTGTGAGCCCTTGCTCTGCGTATCCTCTTATATATATGTACTGTTATTCCTTTTGTTTTCTTCACTATCTTAGTAAATAGTGTTTATCTCAACCCACAAGTTTTACTGCATATTTCTCTGCTTCTCCTCCCCATCCCATTTACGGAGGGGGGAGGGTGAGTGAATAACTGTGTGGAACTTAGCTATCTGCTGAGTCAAACCACTACAGGGGTAGAGGCCTGAACTGAGTCTTCAATGTTAAGAGAATCATGCAAGTTGGCTACGCTGAATGTGATAGCCATGAGCTGAAACATGCCTTACTTTGACTTCCACAGGGAAAGGTCTGTTCTTTATCTCTGGGAACCCTGCAAGGATCCTCTTCTTTGCTTTTGAACCCCTATCACTGGCTGAGGGGGAAATTACTTTTTCAGCTCCTATAAATAAATTCTGTTCATGAAATCAGGTAGTGTAAAGCAACAGCAGACAATCCTTCTCCCTAAAGTCAAGTGAACTGCATGCATAATATTCATAGGCCTCACTGGCCCAGTAAATGAGCATCTTAGACCTGGGAATTCTTTCCTCCTGTATTGTGTGGCTCTTTAATAGGAAGGTGAACCTTAATGCTGTAACCAAGATGTGCATGACTTATACCCCTTTACTCCTGCCCCTCAAAATCTCACAAGTATTCAAGATTAATTAATTAGCATATGTGGTTTGCTAGGCAGTGCAGTAAGAAAGCCTAAAGCATCATAGGCATTTATTTTGGAGTCTGGAGAGTAAACAGAATTACTATAATTTAGTTTTGAGGTGCATTCAATATTACACTGAAGTTATAGCACTCAATTCTGGTTGCTGTTTTAGAAGAAGGAAGGACACTTGAGATTGAAAAGGTCAACAAAATGATAGTAACTAATTCAAAAACAAGATGTCAGTGACTGGAGTTATAAGAAAGGGATTAACCTATAAGCAATTTAGGTGGAATATGTTTTTTGGTACACAAAGGGTAGCTGACATACAAGATCAAGTAAATTGGCAAGGTCAGCATCAAATGAACTAAAGAAATCAAGAAAAAACTGGATAACACCCAGAAACAACACCATCTAAAACAATGCCTAAGTTTAAGAAAAAGACAGTAGAACAGCAACAGATGATATCAATTCACAAAGTTTGCGAACACAAGATAGAAAAAAAAAGATAAGATACAGAGTGCCGTTGTTCTTGTGAGAAATGCCAAAATATGAATTTAGATTCCAAAGCTTAAGTAACAAAGAAATTATGAGCTGGGATACTGTCAGGTGGTTGCTGAAAGATGAGGAGCTTTTTGTTACTATGCTATATTACAACAAAACAGAAAATCTTCACTATTGTTTTGCAATGTCAGTGAAGACAAAGGTTGTGGAGGGAAACAAAGTTTGAGGAGAAATCATTTTCATATTACTGGGGAGAAGTGGATATTTGAAATCTTGGGATGAGCCGTAAATCCTATTTCATACAACAGCAACCTCTTTAAATCTCAGGCATCAAATAAAATAAGGCTCTATCATTCCCTTTGCCAGTGATTAACATGTGGTATTAGGTATAAACGTGTATAAACTGTGTATAAAATGAATTAACTACTCCAGTGTGGACGATTGGGGCCATTGTTGGGGGGTCAAAGTTCCTTTATAACTACTGGATAAATCTGAACAGCACCTTGCTCTTTATTCCCTACAGTGAGCACCGAAAGTACCCAGTTTGGAAGGACATTTGGAGCACAGCGTCATTTCTGATATTGATCAGTTGTGATGTTCTTCACAAGGTTAATATTTAAATTACGAGAGTTCGTAGTAGCTGTAAGAAGTGAGTAATACTCCACTCAATAAAAAAAATAAAAAATTTGAGCTCTACTTCTCAGAAATGTGTTTAAGCGTATATGTGTGTCTACATAAGTGCAAACATGGAAGCAAGCAAATACATTAGTATTAACAGAAGGTAAAGTGGAGAATGTTTCTAAAAGCTGCAGACTGATCTAAGGCTGAAAGCAATTTGTGGAGGTTAACTGATAACAAGAAAAGGACAGATTTAGAGAAAAAGAAAACAGACTCCATTGAAAGATAGAAAATTGATTTCAACATATTCATATTGATTTATCTAAACAAACAAAGCTCGTTGGTCCTTGCACTACTCCAGCACTGTGATGCAACAGAAATTATTTCTGCAAAGAGTTGTGATATGGAAAAATCTGTGGTGGTTCAAGTTTGAAATCAAATAACATAGCAGCATCATAAGGTTCAGGACATCATATGAATGACAAAGCTAAGGCAATGTCAACATCTGAAAAATGAAGCAAAACCTACTAAGGATAATGATCTTTTGGAAAAGTTTTCAAAGTGTCCTCCTGGTGCTCCTTGGAGATTTCTGTTGGCTGCAAGGCAAAGAGCTAGTGAGAACTGGGAAAAATGGTATGAATATGAAAAGCAGCAATATTGCTAGAAAGTCTGGCACTGATAAAGAAGAGAAGCTATGGAAGAGACAGGTAGCCTAGAAGTGTTAGTAATCTGGAGGCAAACAGCACATATTTGTGTATGTTCTGTTCTTCCTTTGGGAAGATAACATTTCCATAAGCTGCAACTTAGAATTGGTGTAGTACATGAGGTATTTGTCTGGAAATTACAAAAAAATTTCCACAGCACACATTTCATGGTTTACAGAGGGACTGTAATATTTTTGGGGGGGGAGGGGGTGGGAATGTAGGAGAAAAACGATCATCTGTGGTAAGAACCAGCAGTACTGGGTTAAAGCTAAACTAATAAAACATATATCCCTATAATGGAAATGTCATCTGCGAGACAGATGTTAACAAAAAAAAGAGGTAACAAGAATACTGTTCCAAGTATGCCTATCCCTAGAGACAAATGTAAGCCGCAGATATTTCAAATTTCAGTGCAGAAGGTAATGTTTCTAGAGGTATGGCCCAAATAAGCAGCATGGTGTATATATAACATGTCCATAACAAACCAAGGTCCTTTAGTGACCAGCTGAGGACATATTAATATATTGAGCAGTAAGTGACAGAAATCTGCTAATTCTTTTTTGTTGCTGTTGTTTGAGTGAGACATGATTACAACAGGGAGAACCAGCCGAGGTGGCTGAGGGCACAAACCAAGTAGCAGCCAGTACTACCATTCAGAAGCTGCCAAGGGTGGGCACAGGTGGGGTGACACCAGAGCTCCCTTCCAGTGAGCGCCCAGCAGCACAGCTACTCTGCCAAACCATCTGCTGGCTTCATCCGCTCACCTGTGCCCTTTGCCATTCAAGATTATAAAAGAAATCAGTCTGGCCACAATCTATATGGTGTCTAATTTCAGTACAGGTTATTTCCATTGTAAGCCAGTGAGAATTTGTCATTTATATTGGCTGTTAAATTGAAAACTGATATCTTTTATGCTTCAGTCCTGGTGGACTTCCTGTATAATTGCCCAGAGAATGATCAAGAAGTTTATGATAGCACAGATGTAGCCAAGGTTGCCTGAGAGATGTGCCTGAATACAGAACACATCAAAGATGATGGCAACAAAGAGAAGGCAAGTGACTTTTGTCACATCATGGATCAGGTCAGGCACGGCGGCAGGAATAGAATGCTGCTCTTTGAACCCCTAACCTAGCTCTCCACCTGCCAGACTGCACTGCCTCAAAGGCAGAGCTTCCTACTTATTTCTTTTTTGCTCCACCTCAGTAGAAACTAATAATTTTCAATGGACTGTCTTATTCACATGGATGTAGGAATAAAATCCTGCCCATGACATTGAATGCCCCACATTAAAGCATTTGTTATATTATCACTCTTTTGCTCCGCGAGTCTTACCACTGCATCAAAAAGCTCACCAGAAACGTGGTGTTAGAAGTGCTGCAAAGATTTTAATTTTGTTGGTGCAGTTAAGTCATAGAGAAAGCATGATCATAGCTTAATTATGAAGGTCCCTGCATTATAGATAATAAAAACAGAAATTCCTTAAAACCCTAAATAAATAAAAGAATCTTGAGCAAATTAGCTATGCTGAATTCTTCCATCACTGTGTCAGATTAGCATCTGGCCCCCAGACTAAGATATAATAAAGATGAAGCACAACAGGCAAGGATAGTCATGGTTCAAGGTGTCTACCCAGATGTGAAAAGGACAAAGGGCATGGATCCCCAGAGCACCAAGGGTTGCTGTGCATACAGAGTCTAATTCAATATTCTAGTTTCATGGTATTGTGAATTGGCTGGCTTAGGGACGTCTCACCAGCATGAGGTTGCCTTAACAAACTTGAATCAAGACCAAAGAACACACTCCTGAAGTGGGTTTGGTAAACTTTGGTGTGCTTCAGATCGCTAAAAGACAAACTACAGGGGAAAATCCTCAGGTGGATGGAGTTACGCTTATTGAAACCAAGCAATGTGGTGGAAGGTAGCTGTCAAGACAAAGACAAGGATGCAGACATCCACGAAAACCAGGGATTAGTAGCTAATCGTAATGGACAAATGCCCAGCACACTTTACGCACTGGTCTTCAATAATTGCTTCAACTGTTTCCAAATTCAGAGCCAACGTGAGATAACCTATTTCTAACTGAAACCAGGAAGAAAGAATGATACTGTGCTTCACACAACAAACCAGGATCAGACGTTTTGGCCTGTTAGCTCCTCCACAGTTTTTTTTTTATGTGACCTTGGATAAGTCACAATCTTTCAATTCCTTATCTTTGAATTGGGGATTATATTCCACTGCTTCACAGTGGTGTTGGGAGATAAACATTTGTTCAGATAATATACAGATAACATCTGAAATACAAAAATAAATTATTAGAGCTATTATCTTCAGGGCAAGGATAGACACCTTGTATTCATTTGCACTCTGTGTACCACAGGATGAGCTAAGTCCTGATCACGGTCTTTAGACACTGTTGTGATGATAATTGATGGTATAAATAACTCTTTCAACATCTGCAGGTACATGACATAGAAAGAGAATGGAGTTAGCAGATGAAGCCCTTCACGCTACAGAGAAACTCTTAACAAAATATTATGTTAAAAAACAGTAAAGGAATTAAAATCTAAAGTTAAGAATGGTAGAAATTAACGTCTGAAAATTATTTCCTTCTGATATAATTTTATTAGTCTACTTAAAATAACCTCAGTCCCAATTCATAATCTGAAACCTGGAAGTTCACTACTGTGGACTTAGCCATTAATCCATTTGAATTTATTCAGATTCTGAACAACTAAAAGGATCTGGCCAATTTTTGATGTGTCCGCAAAGGACGTCGCCATAACTGATTGTGATTGACACGGCATGACCACTTCAGAGAGTTATAAACTACTGGCTAGTTACTGCAGGAAACAATTCATTTTTACTTTGAGAAGCACTCTCGGGATTAGAGGTAGGTCCTCAAAAAAAATTTCACTAAACTGAATAGATAATAACCTTCATACATGCAGTTTGAACTCCTGAATTATACAGGTTGATTCATAAAGGCTATAGAATAAAATTACTCACTGCTATTAAAACGATGGATTTTTAATAAATTTATATGTAGCCATATTAGTTTCTTCTGTTTTAAATTATACAGGACTTTGCATAATGAGTAGGGGAAAACTATTTTTCTGTTCATCTGGCACTGTTCATGAATATTAAACTCACTTTGAAATAAAAGAAAAGACAGCGTACTACAGCTTCATTATACCTACTGCCTTCACTCTGAGGAAGCTGCATTTTTCTGCACTACAAAGATGTCCAAACCATAGGCCAAATCATGAAGTTATAACTCAGTTTTTCCCCTTCAGTTTTTGTTTAGGTAAGTTTAACTAGGAGAGTCAGAATAAAGAAAGTTGAGGGCAACATTCGTCTCAAGAACTGATTCAGGAGAGCTCCAAAGTTTCTCATTGGAGGATAGCTTGGAGATCAGTCTCACTGGAGCTGCAAAGAAGTGTGCCTTCTTGCGTTTTTTTCAATAAAATTATTTAATTATATGGAAATTTTCATATCATTCATCAATGGAGAGCAAAAAAAGGACTAAGGCAGCGGCTTACATTCACTGAACAGAGGATTATGAAGAAAATTCGAGATGCTGTGAAAAATAACATTTCTATAATATACTCATTCAGAACTACTTAACGTAGTATACATGTAGCATATTTCATTTCTTTGTAGTGCCAATCATGCTAATGTTTTCACCTTAATTTTGGTCATTAATGAGACATAGGAATGGGATAAAAGTATTTAAAGATAAATCTTTGTTCTCAATGAATCATATAAATCACAGTATTCAACCTTTTCAAGTAATGATTACTGTCTGCTCTAGTCTAAACATTGTTTTAATCTTTAAAATGCTAATATTGGTGTTTCCACAACATCATAAATCAAGTAAGTCAAAACCAGAACGAGGCAGACAGCAGATAGTTACTCTGATGACTGAACTGTCATGATAAATACTAATGCCTCTTCAGCAAACGTTGCTATAAATAGGAGTAAAAATAAAAGGCAAATAAGTTCTCTTGGTTTAGCTGAGGATTTCAGAAAAAGGGCTGAGGAGACGCATATTGAGCTGAATATCCCTGCAAATTCAACCTCTCTCTTCAACATCGTTGTCAATCCCATATGATCTCTTTTGTTCACACAGCCTAGCAAGATTTAGGTGTAAGCATGAGCTTCTACAATGAGCTTCCTTGATGTTAAACAGCTAGTCCTCAAAGCAGTATCTAAAACGTAGAGCAATAAGGTTCACTAACAGATGACTGGAGGAAAGTTAAAAGTGTAAGGAAGTAATGTAAATAGCATGTGCATACTGACTCTGCGTGTGCATACCGACTCTGCATAAGACCTGTTGTTTGCATAAGACTGAATAAAAAGGCCCTTCCTATTCAAGTATAAAAACTTGTCTCCGACAGAAGTCTACTTCTTTTCTCCTCTTCTCCCTCCATACCACTTTCTTAAAGCTTGTTTTATTGTTCTAAAAAATAAACAGCTTTTTAACTTTTCCCTGTAGATTCTACCCTGAAAACTTCTTTGGACTGAATGAGTACCAAATATCAGGAAAATATTCTTACAGAGGTTTTTGAATGACAAAATTTTAAAGAAATAATAAGTGACAAAAGTTTTTTCAAAAGGCTTTTTGTTGGCTCTTTATAAGACTCTGGACCATTCCTTTAAACAATGTATACAAAGACAGAATTGCAAACAAATCTTTAGTCTTATACATGCTTGTGAGGAAACCTTCTAGTCCTTTTTTCTTTTTCTTACACCTCTGCTGCTGATGGACTTTAAGAGTAGAAAAAGGAGAAATAAATTGTAAATATTTTCCTTTTGGAAAAATATTTTAAAGTTTGCAACAGTTCTGCAGAATATACATTTGTTTCATGCAAAACTGCGCTACTTGAGAATATACCCAGTACTGAGCTCCGAGTAGTTTCTGGGGCAGAAAGGAGTTTAGCTTGACATGTCTTCTAGCCTAGGCTTCAGGGAGAGAAGTGCTGTCTTCAAGCCTTTTAAAATCCCTGCCTATAGGAACTGAGAGAGCAGTAATACGTATGAGATGCTTCTCATATAACAGTTAGTAAAAATCATCTGCAGATAGCTTCTCCAGCTGCATCACCTGTCTCTGACTAGGACTTAGTCTTCTGCTGTCAAAGACCTCAGTTCTGTCCACCTCCCAACATCCTCTGATCAGAAAGATACACAGGAGAAATAAATAAAAAAACTCAATCTAGATTTTACAAAGTAAACAACCTTCCCTTTCAAATATAAAGATTCAGCTTCAACTTTCAAGATTTTGTTTCCGCAAGTCAGTATTGCTTAGACCTGCTCCCTTTGGAAAAGGGAAATTCAACAAAGGACATAATGCCAGTGTCTGAGCAGCCACGGGGAGATTGATTTGCACTGAAGCTGCAATATTTGTTCAGAAATGAGGGAGCTCAGACTATGAAACGAAAGGGAAGAGCAGTACAAAGAAATTAGTCACTCATTCTGTATCTTGCTTTAGAAACAAGCCAACCACATGCCTGAGTGACCTTACTCATTTGCTGCATTAACTCCTTTAAGCAATCAGCTATTGCAGTCCCCTGACCTGCCCTGACTACTCTATTAAGTCCGAGGCAATCTCCTAGTAAGACAGTGTGTAGCTCGTGAACTGTCACCTCCAGCACTTTACCACATGAATGAAAACTTCACTAGGAAACTCTGCTCCTTTTATATCCATATCCAGTCATCATCTATTCATTCTCTGTCAAAATTTCTTTTGCATTTGCAAATTTTTATTGTAAACTCCTAGATTGGTTTAGGAATCTCTGGGGTCTCATTTATACTCCACAGTGCATTGTGGGGCTTTTCTTCATTATGTTTTAAAAAGATCCAATCCCCAGAGAGTAAGGTCACAAGACCCACTAACTATTGTGTTCAGTAACACAAAGACAATGTTCTGTTCTTATAAAATTCAGCAAAGCTTTAGTCAGGGAGATTTACATAACCAAATCCCTTGGCAATAGAATCCATCAGCCCCTGGAATTATGAGGGATGAACAGGAGCATGGGTTTATCAGGGCATACTACATCCTTTTTGCCCTGACAGACTTGCTCTGTAACAGTTTAATTCTAGCTGTTTGTTAGAAAGCATACAGATTGCACCAGTTGTATATGATTTACCCCACAGCCGAAAAACAGTACAGAAAGAAAAGTTGTCCATTCAAGCCAGGAAAGATGGAAAGTGGCTTTCTGTAAGCTTGCTATTTTGATGCATTCAGCACTGAAGATATTCCTATTTTGTACAATTCTAAGGATAAAAATGAGGCCTTGAATATCTAAAGCTTTTAAGTATCAAACAGCAAGGTTTTTTTGTTTGTTTGTTTGTTTTTAAAGAGACACTTTCTTTTCACAACAACATACCTGAATTCTCACACCATAGTTCTGCAGGGTAGTTTAATACTGATAAGTAGAAGTTCTACATTGGATCTTCAAGCACTGATAAACAACTTGACTGTTTTGATTAAGATGAGCACCATTGACAAGAATACAGTCCTATAATTACTTTAACAAATTGTTCTTAACCTATTGTGTTAATTTCTTAGAAAATATTTTAATAGAATAAGTATTAATCAGATCAGATTATGGATTAGGAATTGCTATCCCAGCACTTTGTTGAGCGAAATCGACAATTTAAGTGATGCCTGCTACTATGCTGTTAACTATTCACGCTTTCTGAAATCTAAAAGGTTAAATTTCCTCTTATTTACACAGAATTTATACTAGCAGGATACGACATGAATAAATGGAAAGAGACTTATGTTCTGAACAGCCAGTCAAATCAAAGCAGAAATATACCACAGAAAAAATTCAGTTATGCTTCAGATTTCAGAATTGCCATGGCACAGAGACCCACACAAATCAGAAGCCACTGCTGCAGAAGGCTCTCTCATGAAGCTTAACTATCCCTATCTAGATATTAATTAGTTATTTATCTAAGTGAATGAGATAAAGGTGCTCTGAAAATGTTAGTATTGTCGTCACAGAGTTGTGAACACGGTATGGGGAGGCAGATAGACATCCTAATTTAATGCAGCACCTAAGTACCAGCAAGAACACAGGGTGTGGGACGGTACCTTTTTACATGTATCTACGTCATAACAGAAGACCAAAGTAGCTTTTGGAGCAGTAAAGAGAAAAGAATACCAGTTCTTCCTATAGATTTTTATCAGAAATGAACTTTATTCCCCTTTCCATATAGGGGACCCTTTTGGACCCTCTGAGCTACCAGATTTTGAGTTCCAGCACAGAAAGGGGGATGGAATTATTCAATACCAAGTAGTATCCCAAAACTTATTCTCTGTGCAGTCATTTGATGATTGGCATCACCTATGAGATCCAACATACACCTAAATGAAACTACATGGTGTGCTTTGTACTCAGTAACAGGGCATACAGGAATTAGTTAAAAATCACTTGTGGATTCACCACTTTCCAAGCTCCATAACATCTGCTTTGGTTTTCAGAGACCGTATGTAGCATTAGAGAATAAATAATGTTTGTGTTTATCTCTTTCCCTTATGTAAAAGCATACACCTTTATAAACTAGACTTCGCCCTTAGTAGCGATCTATTGAAAGTGTTTACACGCAGAGGATATACCAGCTTCTGGACATGCTATAACGCTGTTTTATTGTTGAAAGCAAAGACTGATGGTTTGCCAAAATGATATGACAGTTGAGAAGCAGTACTAAGTTGTCCTGAGGTTGCCAGTCCTTATGTTACTTATGTTATCTGAAGGTGAAGCTGGGAATCAGCTTGTCAGAAAAAGGAGAGGCAATCTTGCTGCTTCTGTATCAGGCAGCCAAGACCACCACAGGTCAGGTGCCCCATAACATATGACCAAATAAATACAGTAAGAATGGAGCCAGATATGAAAAATCTTGGCAGACTGGCAACGATGGACTTCCAGTCATCTTGATGTTCAGACTGTCAGTTTGGTTTTCCCAGTACTGGAAAAGATAACAATATTTGGCTGTCTCCATTCCCAGCATTTTGACGGAGCTCAGGGGAAGGGGCAACATAACCAACGCTTAAATAGGTTTTCATGGCAGAGGATTGACACAAAACTGCATCTTATACAATGAACAAGATCTCTTTACATGAGCCTTTTTCATTTTGTGGAAATAGCCTCACTTATGTCTATGTTATGACAATAATGATGCTCCTATTACAGTGAAAGCTCACAAAGAGATACAGGCCAACAAAGAAGCAATAGGCAATAAACAGTGAAAGAACAAAGGAAAACAAACAAATTAAATACAACTGCTTAATTTTGCTCAGCTGAGAGATCTGTGTTCCAAAAATACTTTGACAAGGTGAATATTTAATAGGTAGAAATTTTGTGCTGCAGAATTTATAGTGACAAGACATTGTTAGAGTTCAAAATACGGCTATTATCCAGAGACTGGTCCTGAAGAGTGTGCTTTGGATGTGTGAGGATAGCGTGTGTAAAAGTAAGACTTTTCTTGATTGTTACAAGAAAAAGGGAATATTTGTGCATCTCAAGCAAGTTAAATGTGAAAGTGAGTGATGATTCTTTTTTTTTTCCCTGCCAGTTAGATAAAATTATCTGTTTTAAAGTAAGATTTAAGAGTCAGGGAACTCCGTGTATGGAAATGTAGGAACGGTGCAAAGAGAAAGTTCCATCACCTCCTTTGGCCGTTTTTAATTCAAATGGGGAAAAAAAGTAATCCCTCATACTCTTCCTATAGAGCCTATCTTTAAATCAGTGGTTTTTGAATTCTTTGTTTTGCAGATCCCCAAGAATTTTTCAGTGAAAACAAAAACATCTGAGTGAACCTAGTACAATGTGGCTGTTTTTCTAAGTTCCTTACTACTAGAGTAAGTCCACATCTCCCAAGGGCTAGGTATGTGTGATTTAAAATACATCGGTGTGAAGTATACATTTCTTTAATCCAGAATGCTCAATGTTATTATTAATTATTCTAGGCATTTGCAATAGAACTTCTGAACATTTACTGGTACAAAAATTGGGGTGGGCAGAGGGAGGGAGCAGGTCTCTAAGAACTCTGGTTACATCCAACTATATGTAATAAAGTCTTTAATTAAATAGTGCAAGCAATCTCCGAACTCTTTTGGGATGGGAAAGTGGGGAGAATGAGATTACAACTCACAGCACTAAATCAACATGCACCATTATAGGCACATATGGTGCAAGTGGAATTCAGTAGAAGTTTTAGACATCTGAGGCCAAGTCTTCCCCACTGCTATAAAAATTATCCCTTTTAAGAATAGGAGTAAAGGTCACAGTAGCTTATGCCAAATATAAAAATGAGAACTAGAGACTGGAAACAGTGTTCAGATGTTACAGAGATTTAAATCTGTTTTATGTCTGCTTTGGGCCTTCCATTGGTCCAGGCACTGCACACAAGTTCTGCTTTGACCAATTCAGGTATAGTAGAGGATCACTTTTTAACAGGTGTGAAAAATAACTGTACAGCAGCTGATAAGAAGCTGTGTCTTTGCTATATGGTGTAGACAGTAAGAATGAATTAATGGACATTAATATTTATAGCTGCCCTACTCACATTTTGTTAGGCCATTGAAATACAACTAACTAGAATTCTTATCTATATATAACAACAAAATGATATTAAAACTGATTTCTCAAAGATAGAATAAAGTAAATCTAACAGAATCAAGAAAGAGGACACAGATTCCAAACCTCCATTTCCATCTGGAATCACAGAAAGTTCTGCTTGGCTATATGTAATGCATGTCTATTAGGGAAGGATGAAAATCAGAACATTTAATTTATTGTCAACACAATCTCAGAGCTTAAATTTAAAAAGGGATTCCACGCTCAAAAAATAATAATCTAAATATGACACTTAGCATGTTCAGCATGTTTCTGCAAGTGTTCTAATATTAAATCAACTGTTGCAAGTATCTGGATGAAAAAAGCAAGGAAATCAAGATGTTGCACTGATTATACAGAGCAAAAGTAGATGGTAACAGAAGAACTGGAACCAAAATTCCAAACAACGTATCGTTCAAATATTATAACCTTTTTGTGTAGTACACAGTGTCAACTTATTGACCTAGTAGCATTTTTTTTTTTAATGTCATCCTATGGATTTCAGTGCTTTGCCAGCTCTGTGAAAATTCATGTGAGTAAATGTATATTTTCTATGTTCACTGTGAGGTCTGAACCCTGCAAAAGAAAGACTGCCCCTATGGTTAGACAAATTGTTCATGGATGAAAAATACCAAGCCTTTTTCCAGCTAAAAACATTTAAATATATTACCTATATTCAGTGAGTACTACACCATTTGGAAGTTATTAGAGTCAAAGAGATGTCAGCACTGTACGTGTAGAGGAACACATGCACACTTTTTTTAGCTGGTGTCAGAGGAGCACTGATTTTATCAGGTGAGGAGCTGCTTCCTTTGGAGAGCATGTTCTTATCCAAAGATGATTGGATTCCTCAGTTTACCACTGCAACCCCAGAGACAAACTCGTTATCAAGGAAACTTAACAAAACCTTCTCTCCAAGTCAAGTACGAACAGGGTAGAACTTTCCACAAATTTTCTCAAGAGCAATGCATGAAGGAAGTGAATTGAGCTCAATTTTCAAGTTTTACAAGCAAGCTGTTAATTTTCAAGTGTACCTTCTTCACTGAAATACATTAGAAAAAGTATAATTTTGGATTTTTAAAAATTATTCTTACTTATCTTATGCCAGAAATACATCCCTCACTTCTCTTGTTATATAGGTTAAACTTCTCACACTTTCTGCACCATATTTGACCTACGAATAAATGTCTAAAGTTCATTTTTATTAACAAATTCCTTAGCTTTTGAAACAAGTGGTTTTATAATCACTCATATGCATCTGGGAAAACTGAGGAAATTATTATAATACAATCATTACATATGGTTTAGAGGCTATAACACATTTTCTGTAAGATGAAATTAATACTTGCAGATTTTGCATACTCATAACCATTGCTTACTTAATATCTGCAAGTATCATAACAGTGAAAAACAATTCTTCCAGTTCCTGACACTAGAACATTACATTTATTCACTGTATAAATGCAGCAAACATTGATTGGAAACTTTGTATTTGTATCTAAACTGTTCCTGAACTTTTTTTTTTTGGGGGGGGATGGAGAGAGCTAGTCCAGAAAGAAGTGAAATTTGGAAGTGGAAATTTTGGAAGTGAAATTGGGCTCAACACTGTGTTGCTACACAATTATTTTATGAATACTCCATTTGGCCTATTTACTGACACTGTAGCTGGTATCTGTAACACACACTGTATGCTTATGTTGCTTATTCCTAATGGGATCGCTGAAAGGGCAAGCAGCAATATATGTGCAGTGGCTCCTCAGATCACAGCATCTTGGTACACGCTTAAAGAAAAAAGAAAAACTGTTAGAATAGCGCATCTTGTCTCCAGCCAGTTGTCATTCCTGCAACTTGTTTCCAGTGTTTCATTGCTTTGCCAGAGCAGCAGCTCAGGGATGAAAGCAATCTCTACAGTATTTTAAAGCTTTCTCAAAGGAGGTAAGGGAGATGAGGAAACAGAATGGGGCCTAGGTTAAACCTCAAAGGGTCTCCAGGTACCTGGAAAGACACCAACATAAGTTCTTGCAGAGACAGTTTGACCAACAAGATAAGCCACATGGAGAAGAGAGAAGAATTTACCAAGAAGTGGCAAACCATGTAGAAAAGCACGCATAAAGATCATTCTCTGTTTTGAAGTGCATCTGCTTCTTTATGGTTTGATTCTAAATAAATATCTTGTTTTAAGAAGGTGATTTAATAGTTAGTTATCATAAATATTCTTTCCGGGGGGAAAAGAAGCTAGAGACAACAAAGCTGACTTAGTGCTGCTGAGGCAGCTGCGATGAATCACAGGGGACTGCAGCCTACACACGGTGGGAACAGAATGTGATTCAGCAAGGAGGTGATGGATGCCTGCGGTTATTTATTCTGGAGGGTGCCAGGGTGAGCTGGAAGAGCAGCTATCCCTGCAAGTGCAACAAATCCTCTGACTAATGGAGTTTGTATTTTAAGTCAAGCACTGTTGAAAAGCCAATGGATTTTGTACGTTTCTTCCTTTTTTTTTACCCGACCTCTTGTTTACAAAATAAATTGCCAAGCATAAATATATTTAGGAAGTAAGTAACAAAACACTACCGCAAAAAGAACATCTAATAACTAAACTGCAGTAATTAAATCAGTACACAGTAGCTAAAATACACAGTCATCTGAAACAGTTCTTTCTAATATTAACATGAAGAACACACTGAATAAGGGTAAACTTATCAAATGCACGTCTGTACCTTATATCAGCAACTTCAGCTCTCGTGACTTTTGTTTTAGCAATGTGTTTGATAATTTATTACTTTCCAATATCAAGAATATGAAGGTGAGTTTGAGAAGTTTCAGCTGTTGATGTTTAGTTGCTGTGTTCAAAAACAATGCCTAATGCCTACTGTATCTGAGAAAGCAAGTCAACTTTTCACAGGCTTGCATGAACATCACATGAAGTAGAAGAAAACAGAAGGGAACTGTGATTATCAGACACTTTTCAGTCTCAGTAAAGAAAAAAGACCTCTATCAGAGCTACTTGCTTTGACAGTGCACAGGAGCTCTTAGAAATCCAAATGAAAACACAACACTTCTTCACGTATAGCTATCGTTCAAGGTATTGCCCTTTAAGGATCTATTTAATGTCTTGAAGCCATTGCTTTAGATTCTCTGCTCCCTGATGCAGGATTAACTGAAGGTGATGTTGGAGAGCACTGATCACAACCGATATTCCTCAGACCACCTTGAATCACTCAGCAGTTACAAATGGCAGAATTGAGCTGCTGCTAATAGGAGGTAACAACGAATGCAACGCAGGTGCGTCCTCACCCCCACAGCTCACTCACACAGTCACTTAGAGCCACATGTTTTCATGGCATGGAGGGCTGGACATTGAGACACCACCTGGGCCAACGCAGTGCTGTTCTCACTACTTGGTTTCTCTTACCTTGCCCTTAGAACCTCTTCAGGGTTGCACAGAGAACTTAAAGGAAGGTGGTGTTATGTCATGTTGCACACATTTGAAATATATTCAAATTCTAGATGTATGTATTCAAACACTACCTATAACATCCCAAAATTCATGTCATTTGTTTCATTTTCATAGAGAGGCAAGTAGAGAAAACATCAGGAAAAAAAAATACTGCTTGTTTCAGACAGATAGGAGAAGGCTGGAATTTTTCTATGTCTGAGTCACTGTTCAGGCTCAGCAGGGCAAGAGAATAATCTCATTCAATCCTCCATATAGCTGTATGGAGACAAAAAAAAAAAAAAAAGGGAAGAAAAAACACACAGAAGAGGATAATGCAAGGAGATAAGTTACATGTGTCCAATGCCATATAGCAAGTTGCTGCTGATTAGTGATCTTCTGTAATGGTAATGCAGAGCAGTCTTTGGGGGATTGCAATTGATCTCTTTTGAAGATATACAGTGTGCCCCTTCATTGACCCAGCCTCAGAGGCTGCAGAGTGCTCTAGCAGTGGAGGATGAGAGAATAACTGAAGGCAATTTAAAAGCAATGGTGAGAATTTAGACTATACTGAGACAATTTTAAGTTAGCATTGTTTTTTTGCTTACTCACTTTTAGAAGTGTTGCAATTTTGCATCGGTGCTACTTGAGTTGATTGGAAACAAGAACAATTCAAAATCCAAAATGTCTGGGTCACTTCCACCCTGAGAATCACAGCAACCACAAGTTTTGACACTGACTGCTTGTTCAGTTGCATCAGTAACAGGATCCTTTCCAAGAAATCAGAGAAATCTGTAATACCAGACTGAGCTGTGCCATTCGTTACAGAAGTTTGTTTGAACTGATCTTAAAAGTTTTAGTGATGGGGATTCTGCAGACTTGCTAAGCACTCCTTTCCACTGCTTACATTAGCAAAGATTCTTACATCACAAGTGGTGAATGCAGTTGCCATAGATGCCTGAGGATTAGGAAGACACAGAGCCACCTGCTTATGCCTGTAGAGGACATTGACACCAAAGCAACATTTGATGTGAAGAGGCATGTTCTCAGTAGTGCAGTGAACACAGGCAAAGAACTCCCTTCTTGGTCTTCTGGGCCTGATGGACTCTCTTAACTAAAATCCAATCCAATGATATTGAATTAAACAGACAAATGCTATTCTTTAAGAGCATATCATGTCATCTTCCTAGTCCAAGACAGCCTCAGCCAAAAAGTGTGGGAAAGAATCATCCTTAGGTTTCTCCTGTAATTTACTTAATGTGTGGGTATCAGTTTACAGTCCCATGGAGTCTCCCCAAAGTAGCTACCATCCCACTGTTAATAAGCCGCTGTTGTTTCTAGCTCCACCGTCAACTTCAGCACGACAGTCAGATGTCAAAATGTCCAGAAGATGAGAAGCACTGTGATAACATGATGTAGAATTTCCTAATCTAAGATAAAGAAGCAAGGCTTACTAACTGTTCATATACTTTCTTATAATCTCCTAAGAAGCTCCCTGTACCCACTTCAAATGCTGTCTGAAAGGCTAGTTTTCTATAGTCAGGTCTCAATTCAGACAGTATTTTATATGATATAGGCTATCCATAACTTACAATGCACTTAAATGTTTTCTTGGTTGAGGGTAGACTCCTGAATTGTTCAGAATCAAAAGACTTTGAAGAAAGTTTTGGGTCAAAGAGGTTGTAGAGCTCTTACGGTCCTGAATATTCAGCTATTTTATTTATTTGTTTGATTAAAATCCTTCAGAATAGGCTAAGGTTTATATTCTTGCCATACCTGACTAGCTCAGGTATGTGGAAGTTCACTAAAGATAACCTTTTGCTTAATCTTTCTTAGCACCTGATAACTGCAGCTCCTGAGAAAGCGTGTTTTAGCTAGTTCAACACAGGTGGTATTACTCACATGGTTCTTTTGTAACTTCAAATATCTGCGCACCTCCGTAGGTGTCACTCATGTAACGAGCATTATGTGTTCCGTTACAAATGAAGGTAGTAAAAACTGGGCACAGATCTATATGCAGAGATGTAGTTTGCCAACTCACACTCAAGCACAGTTCCAGTACAGAAAGGTTTTATGTTGATGACTGCTGTGCAGCCAACCCACCTGTCAAGATACAGAGAGAAGTTACTTAAAATAAAGAATGCCTGGTGTAAATCAAATATCAATGAAAGGAGGCCTTAATCTCCTGCCTCCAGCTCCACAAAGCATTGTGACAGTTGATTTCAGACTTATTTACTGAGTTCCTTTCACCTTTTCTCCCTTCATTAATTTGCTGGAAAAGCTAAATGGGTGGATTGGAGACTGTTGTCCAAAGAATAGATGTCATTGCAAGTACTGCTGCTTCCGGCAGCCTTACCCTTTACCTTTCTACTTAAATGAAACATTCCCTCACACACACTTACACTATGCACAGCAAGCGGTCTGTAGAAGAGTGCAGTTCTGTCACTATATTATTTAGCACCAGGATGGATTAGTTTGGAGTTTTATCAGCTTTGTGTTTTGGACCAGTTGATTGGTCTTGACCTCTCTGGCTCATCTTGATCTTGGGAGAATTCACTGTGGGTGCAGATGTAAGGACTGCATGAAGAAAATTGCTTTATCAGGTGGTTTATGTTTGTTTGCCTGGCTGTAGCTCTTTGGGGTGGGAAGAGTTTTACAGAAACTATTTGCATGGACATGTAGGGGCACATCTTTCTATCCATTTAAAGAATGTGGCTATTAGCCAAATACTTTTTTGACATTGTCCATGGGTTTCATACTTGTCTTTTTTTCTTTTTTTCCCCTCCTGTCTTAGATTAAGAAGTGTTCAAAGTCTAAAGGAAAAGAGGCAATGAAAACAGTTATGTGGGGGGCTGTGAAAAATAACATTACTGTGAAGCTGGGATAATAAACAGTGATCCATGATGATCATTACTGAGTAGCTACAAAAGTGTTGGGAAAAAACGAAACATCATTCAGCTGCAATAGAGAATTTAAGTAGGAGGTCCTACAGCAGCTGAACATCCGCTCAGGTGGCTGGAAAATCAGCAGGGCTTGGAGGGCTCAAACATGTCTGGGATTTTGCTATTAGAAAGCTTGATGTTCTCTCAGCACTGACAGCAGGAACATATCTGAAGGTATAGAGCATGTTTGGTTCCCTTTTCTAATGTTGGCCACAGACTCAGTGCAGAGAACATTGAACTGTTACCCCCGTGTACTTCCTGACTGATACAGGATGCTGTCTCCCACAGCAAGAAAGGAAATGATAGCCTCACATATGCATTCAAGTAATATTAATAAAATAAGTACGTAATAATAACCAGAGCCATATGAAATACGTACTTCATGAACCAAAATTAAACTGGAGAAATGGCTAAGCATGAAAGGTCAAGGCTCATAAACTGAACATAATCTCCTGTGCTTTACGCCTCCCTCCCCACAAGCAAATTAAAATTTAATGATTTTTGGAAGCTCTTGCTACTAAATACTGTTTCCAACTGTAGTGAATGACAGAATAACCCTAAGGCCAGTGAGAGTTGCCAAAGTCCATGTGCTTTTTTTACATGAGAAGTGTTAGATTATTCCCTAATGCGTGCAACATACAACAACAATCTTGATGGGGTGGTGTGAGCAAATAGGATTGAAGGCTTTCGTCAGAGCAAGCGAGATCCAGATTCTGCTGCTCCACTGTAGACAATCCAGTAAAAGGCAAGGGTGCTGTGTTCATGTTGTATAAGATTAAATCTTCACACCAACTATAAGACTTGGGGAGATCATGCTTGAAGTATTCAGCAAATGTAATTTATGAAAATGTTAGAAACTTCAAGCCATTGCTTTGGAACACAAGTATATCTATTTTTTCTTCTTACTTCATCTCATAAAGTATTGACATGTCTATGTCATTCTGAACGCTATCCAGCACCCATAAGTTACAATGACAAAAGAAGCTAAAATAAATTCTAAGATATTTGTTTGGCTTCAGGCAAAGATTTATGCTTTTGTACTGCCTTCCAACAATTACAGGTATTGAGTTATAAAGTCATGCAAGTCAACAACAGCATGAAGTCAACGCGGGCTCTAGCAAGACAAGGTTTGAGGGGCTGGTCTAGAGAGACTAGGGTAAAGAAAAGGAACTCTGCCTGAAACATGGTACGGGCTGAGGCATCACGTAACCTCAAGCCAGATCCTTGCTCTACTGTGTCAAATCATAGATGATTCCTTAATCTTATCAAATGTCACCTGTATTCATTCTAACTGCTATATATATGACAATCAAAATTTGCAGCATAATTTAAAGGGGTTCTTCGTTGCTCACCCTTATTCAGCTACTCAGACTAGTTATCGTTTGCCTGCATGTATAAGGCTTGATTGTTTCCACAAATAAATTGATGCAAAAACACAAAGTAATAATAGTTTGCGTTACTAATTTTTGTTTTCAGACAAAATATAACTTCAATAGCATAAGCGTTCTCAAAGGTATTCCACACTGAGTCAGATGTATTAAAAGAACTTGCATGAGAAAGGGATTTTCTGAATGCATTCCAAAAGTAAAAAATGCATATAAAATTTCTACAAGTACAATCAAAGTATACCTTTTATAATAAACATATTTGTACTCTCCACCTGCACATAACCATTCATTAAAATAAAAAAAAGCTATGAAGGTAAATGGTTTTACAGATGAGGAAACTGGAATTAGATCCCCCCTAAGTTAGCAGAGGAATCTTTAATTCTACTTGTTCCCAGCTCTTCCTACTCCAGTTGTCAGACAGACAAGGAATTAATGTTAGTTTTGCAGTTTCTGTTGTTTAGAAGTATGGAAAATGTGACTGGCAGAAAACAAGAGAGGAAGCGGAGATGCATAAATACATAAAGCAAGCCTTTTCTGATGTGAAACTATGGTGATGACAATTACAAAACAAGCCTCTCAATAAAAATTGGATCATCTCGAGGTCATTATCACACTTGCAAAAACCCTAAGCATCACTGACTTTTCACAGCTTTTGTGATTGCCCATCTGTCATTGCTTCCTCATACGCTGGTGGAATGAAGGCAATAGAAACCGTCAGTGTAATTAACAGGGCAGCTATCTCAGGAGGTGCCCCCTTTTGTGGAGTGCGGCTCTAATGTATTCTATAGAGGCACACAGTGCAGCCAGGAGCTCTTGTGTGCTTCCAGAAAATTGTGCTTCACTGCTTTAGCCTACACTGCATACTTGCTGGGTTAGAGATACTTTCCCCTCAATACCATGAGGAGAAATGCATTTTGTTGAAGGACTGATTATCATTCAGCTTTCCAGCCTAAACACAGACTAATGGCATGCTCTAATAAACTCACAAAATGAGTAAGGGCTTCCAGTATAAACTCCAGGAACACTGTGCCAGAAATTGCTGTACCTGCTCTTTTCTACTGCTTGTAGAGGTAGTGGAAGTACTGCATCTCTTTGCACAGGCTCCTATCAGTTAGTTCTTGAAAACATTTCCCTCCACAAACTGGCAGAGCCCAAAAACACGTACATCCACTCAGTTACCCACCCACTTTTGGAGAATTTGATCTCAATAGAGTTCAGGAAGCTGCTGCTACTCCTGTTTTCACTTCTTCCTTCAAGATGGAAGAGAACTCAGATTCACTTCAGCCTGCTATTTTACAATTTTGCATCTTGAGCAGAATTCACCAGCTTCTTGACCTATGCTAGGCCACAACCATTTAATTACAGCTGCAATAGCCCCTGCTACAGTTACATTTGTAACAGTAATCATATTTGCAACAGCCCCCTGTTTGTCTCAAGTCTGGTATTCTTGCTCCTCTGTCACGACACCTGCCATAGAAACTTCTTATGATTTGAGACAAAGCTACTCAAAGTCCCAATTAATTTTTAAGCTTTCTACTGGCTCATTTGCAACAGTGAGTGGTGCCAAGAGAAGACTTGTCATCACAGGAGCAAGCATTCTGCAAGATGTGATGAGATATACTAACAAGCCTGCATAGTAAAGAAACTAACCCAATTGCATCCCCCATTTTCCAGGATTTTTGACTTGCTCTTGAACTATACAGCTTACATTCAATACGATCATTAGATTTTGAGAAATAAGTCCTGCATTAGTGTCCTGTCTTGCAGTTCTGGCACTTTCAACTTTTGCTGCTGTTCTGAGGCAGAGCTATGGACTGTGACTTGCTCTTTTGGAATGCACAATGCATTGTCATTTGTGTTTACATAACGATAAACGTAAATCTATGTGATTTCCACACGTTTCTGAGGTAGCTTTCCACTCAGTTTATCTCAAACCTGAGAATCACACAGCCAATGCCATGTACCAAATTCAGATTTTACCCTGAAGACAAGATGCTGGTTTTCCAGAGGTGGAATAGTCCAGCAATCCTCATTTTTACTTGTATTCTGGGGAAGAGTACTTTATAAAGTACATTGAGTTATACTCAGATTTGATACTCTGAGGATACTTGCTTTAGATTTAGTGCTTCACTGTAATTTATATTTCAGATCAAGGATGGATATTTATTGATATTGCAGTATATTTTACATTACATATAGCTGCTAATAATTGAGTCAAGACAGATCTGAAGAACTTCTCCAGAGTTAAAATCTGTGGGAGGATGAATCTCACATCAGTGCTGTAAAGGAATGATTGACCTCGTGACTTTTGCATGGACAAGCAGTATGCCTGATCTGCATTAAGCAGGAGAAGCAAGGGGAAGAACTAACAAATGAAAAATCCAAGCAGGCTTATACTAAGGTAACAAGTGATATAACATAGGAGAGATTATAAAAGCAAACCAGGAAGACTGTTGCAAACCAACAGTGAGCATGGCTAAAGATATTGGAGAAAAAAAATTCCCACAGGAGCTATTTCTACTTCAGTTCATAGAACTGACATGCTGTATTCCACACTTCGCATAGAATTACAAGTTCTTTACCATAGAATCAGAGAATGGCTTGGGTTAGAAGGGACCTTAAAGATCACCTAGTTCCTACCCCCCAGCCATGGGCAGGGACAAATTCTACTAGGCCAGGTTGCCCAAAGCTCCATCCATCTTGGCCTTAAACACTTTCAGGGATGGGATATTGACAATATATATGAAATTATACTGCAATAATCATCTATTTTCATCTCAATAGGCATCTGTTTATGAGCTCAGTCCTACATTCCTAATTCACTCCATTAATATTCTGTCTTTGTTTTAAGAAAAGTGATATCCTTTTTATACTTCTATTGTATGAAAGCAGCAGAGTTATATTTCAATTACTCATTGAGCAGTACTCATCACATGTGGTAACAGAAGCCGCTATCTAAATAAAACTATTCACAGGGCTGCTATTCATTTCACCAGATTTTTACAATATTGAAAATTAGGTCCTTTTTCTTTATTTGACACTTAGGTGAAGGATAGCCTATCCCTAGGCATCTAAATTCCAGGTCCATATCTTATCAATAGAGATAGAACCTAACTACAGTGTCCTGAATTGTTCTCAAAAGAAGCATTTCTCTCTGTGCTGACTATATTGGGAGCTTCATCTTCTGAAGTACTCGTAGACACTTCAAATATGAGGAGTGTTGCAACACCAACATTGGAAGGTATTTCAAATAAGTAAAATGTGTGAGTTTAATCTTTTGGAATGGTTTACAGGTACTAAATTTAGTATTTAACCTAGACTAGGACTTATGATACATACGCACACACACTTTTACAGTCATCTAGCACCAATGCAACCAAAGCAAATACAAAAGTTCAGGACTTGAATCCAAAAGAATTAGAAAGTACAGACTTAAATTGTCCTTCAAATTCTTCATCTCTGCATAACTCACGTAAATATTTATTATAGGTGACTATATGCTGGTCATATAAAAGAGCTAATGCTGAAATTCATTAGCTCTTACACAAATCTTACTGATAACATGCACCCTGCTGTAAATCACAACTACTTCATTTATTTCTGTACTGAATTTTCCTCTTCAATTTCATACCACGTGATTATTTGACAATTCTGGTGGTGGTGATTGTTGTTGTTGTTGGTAGTGGCAGTTTGTTTTTGCAAAGTGAGTAGGGCAGTTGTCTTCAAACCGTTTTTATTTACGCTAAGGGTAGTTATAAGCTAGTAGCACTGGCTGTATTTTAAGACCATGAATGGGAGCATAAAATACTAAAATACCTGAACATACTTACCTCAGTGAGATTTGAAAGAGGGGTTAGGAATTGGGCACAGTATAAAATAAAGACTAATAATGCTTCCAGTTGAGGCTAGTGAAAGCAGAGCAATCAATGCCTGTCCATACAGAACAATCCAATGGAGTTTTGCAGCCAGCCACAGTGAAAGCAGCAAGCAGAAACAAACCGTGCTCCCACCTCGCCTCTGACACAGTCCCTCGACTCTGCCCCGTCTCTGCGTTTCCCCTGTTAAATTATACTTGTCTGGGCTGTTTCGGTTACAGATCTCTGTAGTGATTCCCATCTTTCACAGGGTGAGATTACTTATCCTGTGGCCTTTCTTTCTTGCACAAATGTCTAAACCTGTATACGCCTGTCGTATATCTATTAGGCCTTTCCTGTGAAGGCCTAATCTATCTGCCACTGCCAATCTGCAGAACAGCTGTGAAAGCCGTCCTGCTAAATGTGACCAACACCAGCTATCTGGGGCCAGAGGTAACATTTAATTTCCTGCTAAAAGAACAGGTCAATGATTTTATTTTTACCTGCATGGAAATTCACATTTTATAGATTTTTGCAGCATGCATCTGATCTAGCACAAGCTGACATATGGCCAACTGGAAAAAAAGATGTGTGCTACTTGCAGCCCTGATAGATGCCCTGTACCTTTAAAAACTGACCAAATGTATCGTTAAAGGAATACCGTAAATGTCAGTCAAGGCCTAATTAGTGTCTATATAGGTACTTCCTGGCAATAATTGATTTCTTAATCCAGATCCCAATCTGCTCTACTGATATTCTTTAATGACTTTCTGAAGTCAGTGATAACAAATTGGATAAGAAAAGATGTTTTCGTCAACCTGGAGGATTCACAGGAGACACAAAGACTGAGTTAACATGATGCTGTTGCCAAGAGTGACTGAGCAAACAGTGTTTGCAATTACAATTCGCTCCCCTAACTCAGTTTCCAGCAAAGCAGCAGCACTTTAACTTTAATTATGGCTGCCCCAGAGTAAAGGAGGAGAAAAAATTGCTTTCCATTACTTATTCGTTCTTTCGACTTTCATGCTCCTCAGCAATCTTGATCATGTAATTAAACTCCAAAGGCTATTTGCTGACAACCTGTGGTCAAAATGTAACAGAAGACAATAACAATTCTCCTGTTGGGTTCCCTCCTTCCTATAGGGCTGGTTTATGCCAAGGTGCTTCCTTCACAGAAATTACCATATGCTGCAATGGGGTCATTTTGAAGTGGGGTGTTGTGTAGGCATCTGGCAAAGCACAAAGCCTTATTACTACAGTTGGTTAAAAGCAAATTGCATTAATATCACATTTTTTCCCTATACCTTCCATTCAGATTTGAAAGGGTAAATTCAGCCGTTGCAATGGCTGGCAGTCGTTTGTGTCTGATCCTAGTCTTCTACTCAAGACTGGAGTTCAGCCTTAAGACTAACAAGAACAGTAGCCTCTAACTTCAGTAAAAGCAGCATATAGCACAGATAGGGAGCTCTGGGTTCTGTAAGGAAAGGGAAACACCACTACAAAAACTTCTATTACAAAGATTTGGGAATCTAAATCATAAAGAGTATTCTCAAGATTGTTATATATTGCTTTCTGGCTTATATCTACACACTGCAATATACAGACATATAAACTGATTTGTCTTCTACCACTGAAAAATAATAAAACAAGACTTTTGATAGACTTTCTATGGAGAGGAAAGCTTGCTAAGTCTAAATTGCAAGTAAACATAGACAAGCAGGACAGTTCTGCCATTTCAACAGCCTCCTACCCTCTACTTTGTTTTGTTAATCAACCTGGAAAATGACAGCATTCTGAGTCTACAACAGTAGGAAACAAACAAGCACAGAATAGGATCCAGGATGAATGGGAGGACCCTGGGCCCCAGACTATTGGTGCTCTATCCTGTCAACACTCACCACAGCCCTTATTGATCTAAAAACACCACAATGCTTCCAAACTCTAACCACTTTCACCATCCTGTCTTTAACCTGAGAGGTTAAAGTGGAAGAAAACACATGGAAATGAACCTTTGAGGGTGGTGACACCCAGGCCAAGAGCACTGGGGACCAGCACCTCCAGGCCCAGAGGCATGCACAGGCCATGCTTATGCTATCTGCCCTATGTGATGTTGTAGGGCAGGGACAGAGACGTAGCACCTATGCAGGCACCAGGCTCTGCACAGAGCTCTGCTGCCTCTTCTCTATGCAGAAGGATGCTCCTTGTCATAGCCAGAAGTGGGTGGGTGCAGACCTCCAGCACAGAGGCAGGACATGGGGCATGGGGAGGCAGCAGAGAGATTAGAGCCTAGTTTGGGCACCCTGAAGGACTCCAGCCTTCCTCTGCTGAGCAAGGCTCAGGGCAGCAGCTTCCTGCTTCTGCCACAAGGGCTCACTCCTGCTGTGATCGAGACAGGACAAGCAAGGCTCATCATCCACCCAAACACCAGCACTTACCACTTATGATGCGGCACATAGGAGAGGTGAAGGCTTCCAGCTGGTACAGATGTGGTGACTATCACTTGAGCTAGGTGCAAACTTGGGCAGGAAAAAGGGATTTAGATTCTCCTCTCCTCCTTTTATAGGTCACACCTGATGAAGTTGTGGGCAGGTATGTGGTGTTGGGGCCAGATGCAGCACAAGTTGGAGGGACTGGTAAGGACTGGTCTGTGGCAGGCAGAAAGCCAGGTCTCAGGTGGCAAAAAGAGGGAAGCTTTTGCAGACACCCACAGGGTTTGTGTATGCACAAGCCAAGAAGGTGCTGGGAGTTGTGAACACTGATGTGGAGGAAAGAAATCCCCCTGGATTGAACATCTGCCCCAGGGAGATGTTTGTTCTTCAGTTGCGGCTTGCTTTGCTTACCCAGCAGCTCCAGAATCCTGCTCTGTGGGCATGGTTTCCTTCTTTTGATAATTGATAATTTTATTTTGCCCCAAATGCAGTCAGGAAGTCCTTGATGACTCTCGAGAAGCTCACTTAAAAGAAAAGGCTCTTACCAAGGTAATGGTGATTTCGGAGATCAGTCACACATTTCTTTGAATTAAACTGGGTAGTTGTGGTGATGCCCCATCTGAAACCAGATCAGGTGCCGCAAGCCTCAGTGCTATGACACTGAGGGCAGCCAGACTTTGCTTCTCTGTCTGCCTAAGATCCCTGTACACATGATAAAGCTTTCTCTTACATTCATGAATGCTGCCTTCTGTTCCCAGCACCTAGGAATGTTACACATGCTACATGGGAATCCACGTAGTTATTTTGCTCATAGCTTTCTCTTGAATTTGACAAGTTAGTGAACTTAATGTCAATTAAAGTGTTGGGAATGTCAGTATTTTAGTTTTCTGGAAAGTTGCTTCATTCTTAGCGCACCCTAATCTTGAATTTCAGCTTTCTTCCAGGCTCAGACTTTTTCTAAGTGCACACAGACAAAACCTCCAAATTATGCTGTGGTCTGGTGATTCAGAGCAAAATGTGCCCTAGGGCTTAGCCTGAGAGCATCAACTCATTTTCCTTAGTGACTCAAGACAGACAACTAGCAGCTAGGTTTCCAGAGGTGAAAGGCTGCTGTCACTAAGCCACTGCAGCAACTTAATTGAATGTTTTCTCCCAGCACTACCAGCAAAGACTGCTTTTACTATTTGTTCTGTGTTGGGATTAGTATGGAGTATTTGCCTGGCTTGGCTCTGAACAAAAACTGTAAAAGAAAGAAAAAATGTTTGCAATTACTTATTGAGTGCCATTCTGACACATTCGAGGGTCATTCACACAGCTTTTCAGTCACTGTAGGTCAAAACTCATTTCTGTTTTGGTAAATCACACACAGGGTGGCTTTGTTGCATGTTATGACCTGTCTCAGATCCACAGATCATCAGGCATCTAAATTAAAGAGCAGAAACTCCATAGCGCTTTTTATTTGTTTTCCTGCATAGCTCCTTTTTTTTTTTTTCTCTCTCTCTCTCTTATTTATTTATTTATTTATTTTGATTGAAGACAAACAGAAAGGTTTCATCTGCAATATTTTCCCCCCTTAGGTTCCCCTATTTCTAATTTGCCTCTGAGATGAGGTGAGGGAGGAGCCTGGAGAGGGAGTCACCAGGATGTTCATTAATTTCCCAGAAGGGCAATGCAGATCAGCTCTCAGCCTGAACGGGTAACGCTTGCTTTTCTTCCCCACCCCTTCATGCTCGCACCCTCATAATGGAGATGGAGGAGAGATAATAAGAGAGGGAACAGGCAGCTCTTCACCATTTGTGAAACTAATGAGCCCCTTCATTTGGTCTCATTATGAATGTGCCACCTCTGGCATCAGGCTGTGGTTCCATTCCTGGCTGCGTCCACATCAATTTCAAGGCACACTGATGCATTACGAACATACGCAGCAGCCAAATCTCTTCCTTTCAGACCTTTTTTTGTTGTACTATCTGGGACATTCCCCTCTGCTTTGCTTCCCCTCTGAGAGGCACAGAAGCCTACATTGAAAAGTAGTGAGACTATTAATTAGACCTTCTCTAAAGGAGGGTTATCCTGACTGGATGTTGTCTCTGTCTCATTCTTTGTTCCAGGCATGTTCTGCAAGATTAATTCTTGTTTACACAGATTAATACAAGAAATGAGTATCACCAGCCATAAAAAAAAAAAAAAAATCTGTCAGCCCGAATAAACAGCCTGATTCTTCTGGAGGTGGACAGACAAGATTCATATTGAGAAGATGCAACTCTTTGTCTTCCTTGTACTCATATGCTGTCTCAGTAAAAAAAAACACTACTTCTGTTTTGAAGAGTTGTGTTGAAGTAGTTGCTGTGTGCAGCAAAGGAGAGAGACAGAAACATTACACAGGCTGCTTGTTATCTTTTGCAGTTCTCATATCTTCCAGGAGTGGATACCTATATTCATCTCTTTCTTGACTATTCAGAGGTCTTCCTGAAGTGAGTTTATGTTCTCATGTCAGTTCAGAGGAAATACATGCCTGTGTTGAAATTTTAGAGTTTTACCACAGGAATTGAGGACTGAACAGATAATGTATGAATTTCCCTCAATGAACGTGAAATGAAAATATGAATAAAGCGCACATATTAGGTTTTGTTTAACTGTCACTGGTGAGGATAGTAGTGAAAATAATAGTGAAAATTCAGACAGGCTAAAGACAATATCTGTGGACAGGCAGTAGTAGTTCCCAACTCTGCTGGTTGCCTCAGCTTTAGAGATTTGCTGGATCCCTTTTTATGAAAATTTTTCACATCTGAGTATTATGCTTTCTAATGTACTTAGATGGCTAGAATGATGACCTAGCCTTGGTAATTCATAGTCTTGTTACCTTTTGGCTGAACTACCTTAATGCAATAAATACATTTGAAAAGCACTTTCTATTTTTTATTGCATCTCTAGTGTGAGTTAGTACGTAACCAAATAATATAATTTGTTTTCCTTTAAAAGATTTTAAGGGTGCTCTGAAGGATTTGCTGCATAGTCTTCCGCATCCATTGGCTTTGAATTAAAAATTCACACCTTCCAGTTAATGTTGATACCAAACTCCGTAGCAATTTTATCACAAAAATCAAATGGGAAGCAACATTAAAGGAAGGGACTTTGTTTAGGGATTTCTGGTGGCCAATTTGAGCATGCGCATCTGCATATCCAAAAGACATGATTATTTTGATGAAGAACATTTTGCTTCCTTGTCCTTCAACTCACACAGTTAAGTACAAAATAGTTTACAATATAGGCAAAAAGGCTTAGTAACCTTCCAAAGAAAAATGGTACCTTTACAGCAACTCTATTCTTATGGACAGCTTTCTAGTCAGCACAAATAGATGAATCCCCTGTCCAGAGACCTCTGAGACTTGCTGTTTGAGCTGTGATCATGACTCTTGCACTTGGCAGTGGCCTGGCCCCTCCACTCCGTTGCCACCCTAATAACTGACGGCAGATTTCATACCCTTTGAGCAGAAAATATTGAGGTAACTGTCAGCCACTGACTCTTTACACTTTCACATTATTTTCTTCTTCCTGCTTTTAAATCTCCATATAGTAAAAAAACCCTTTGTCTACATTTCACTCCATCCTTAGCAAGTATCACAAGTATTGCAAAGAACAAGAAAGAAAACTGAACTATCTCATAAGAAACAAAACAGAACTGAAAAACTCTTACTACTGAGTAATTTTACTGTTCAGTGACCTTTATCTCCAAATGTATTATGTCTCCAAACTAGCTTGTCAGATTTATAGTTTAGACTGAAATGGAGCCATATGTATTATCTTTGTATCAGACAAAATAATACAAAATAATACAAAAGAACTAAAATCTTTAAAAGAAAAAAAAATAATGAATGAAGAAGATATTATGAGGTCTGACTGAAAGTAACAGGTTGTTTTATTTTTCCAAAATCCTCCAATTGTATTTTTTAAGTAGACAAAATATTGAGCCTTGATTCTATCCCTGGTAACTACGTCCATAGATGTTTTGTTGTAGAACACTTTACAACATCTATTTCACTCGACCCAAGCCATAAAACTTTCTTAACTTTCTTAACAAACTTAAAGCCTACAATAAAAGCCCAAAAGGTAGAATTATTGCCAAGAAGCCAATAAGCCACTTTCCCAACATAACAGGGAAAAAAAATCAATAAAAGTCCCAGCTAACTCTAAGCAGACTGCTATGTTCCATACCACAGAAGGCAGTGAAAAAAGAACAAAATCTAAAGCCGACACTGTTTCCTAGTAATACGAACAGAAGGAAAAATCCTCTTCCAGTCCTAGATCTGACAATTGCGCTTTGTGAACTGGGTACAAAATGCTAATCAGTGTATGAATTCCTACAGCTTTTAGGAATACTGGGAAGTTCTGTCCTTTCATCTGGTTTCCATCTGTTCTTCCAGTGGGTCAGAAGAGTGTGGGGAAAAAAGGATTCCAAGGATGTAAACGTGGAGAAGCAATGCAGTAGGCAACCAATGTAAAGCTTCAGCTAGTACCAGTACAAAACAAACAGCATGCAAACAGTGATCCTAACGACTTTACATTCCTTTCAACTATAGAATTTTTTCATCCAGCCCCAAAAACTCCGTCTGAAAATAGCTTATTTTTTCCTAACCCTAAGTGAAGTTTTAGAACTGTTTTTCTGATGATTGGAAACCTTCTAATTTTCAGTCTAAACTTATTCATTACTATTTGATAAAGTTATTCTTTACCTGTCTCTTCTTCTATACTGATAATCACCCCTTATCCCCATATGTATATATTCACATCTCCTCAGTCAGTTTTTTCTGGCCTGTTTCATAATCCAAGCTCATCTTTCATAAGAGAGATACTCCATTTACTTCTTCATCTCATGAAGTTTTCTCTGCATCTCTTCTGATCCCAGTTATCTTTCTTCAGCACCAACGACCAGAACTACATGTATTTCAAATTATCCTTTTCTTACTAATATATTATACAACTACACTTAGGTATCCTGAACACTATTAAAATTTATCTTTGAATTTTTACAGCTCTGTTTTACAGCTCTGCCACCTTCTAAACAATGGTATCATTGAGTCAATCCACATTGGTCTCTTTCCTCTCCTGCCACCTCCAGTTCATGAGTTCTAACTGAACGTTAACCTAAGTCCTTGTAGAGGTTTTTGACTGTTCTTTCCACACTTGACAGGACCTCTTCATGCTGTTCTGCTACAACTCTTTATAGTATCGTTATGTTGTCCATTGCCAAACATGTTTCAACTATAAATGCTTGAAAAGATGCCTGTCAGGCCCCAAATACCAATTATACGATGTCTTTCTAAACCAATTCCTGAAGTAGTTCTTTGAATACATATTATTTATTTACCCCAGTGAGAGAATGTTAATCATCTTCATTCCTTCATACCTTCCTTTCTTCCTTATCTATCTATGTAGGGATCTAGCTCCAAAGTATCCTGATTAAGCAGCGAAGAAAGGGATTTAGACTTTTTGTGAAAAGTACTCTGTTGTCCACAGTGGAATAATTCACTGATTTAAAACTGTAACTTCTTGATGATAATTTAAGTTATTAGCATCATTTAAATGGTAAGGTTACAACTTCAGGTTAGGATAGTCAGCAAAAGGTGTCACAAGGTCCAAACATTGTCTGCATGCTGTTCAGTTGTCCGTATGTGTAAAATAAAGGTCAGGAGGGCAGACATTCCAGCAAAAACATATCCCACAGCTCAGTAATAAAATTATAGAATGTATCTTGCTTATGAGGATAACATGATTTGCAATACAAATTCTTTTCACCATTTTTAGAACTGTATGAGGTCTAATCATCATGTAGCTGCTGCTTGAAATTGTTTTGGACTTTAAATTTTCCCTGAATTCCCTTGTAAATGCTTAGGTCTCTGGAGTTCAACAACTTAGAAATTCAACTGTCAAAAATGAAATGGTTAAACATCTTCAAGAAGAAGAAAAGAAAGATTTTCAGTACTGTGAAGGAAAGTTAGTTTCTATAAATACTGGCCTATTTCCTGTTCAGTTGAAAATATCTGTAATGTAGGATACATGTCTGTACAGTAGCTAATTCAGAAAGGGTCATAGAGGTTTCAGATTTCCTTTTGGAAATTGCCAATTAACAGATTTTACACTGAGTTCATTTTTCCTCAGCGGCACATCATTGTAGAATGACAAATTACAGGAAGATATTTAATACTTTATCATAAATGATGACAAAATCTCAGGCAACTTTGGGTGGGCTTCAATTGATACCAAATGTTTTGACATTAATCTTCCCTATAATAAGATATACGTTTCACAGCTAGATAGAACTCCATGGTACAGCACTTATAAACATGGAAATAAAAGTGATCCAGACCCATAAATAAAAAGCCCCCAAATGCATTTATGTGGTTTTAACTTTTCAAGGGTGTGATCAAAGCTAGGCAGAGTGAATGGAAAAACTCACATCAACAGCACTGGGCTCTGGAAGAGACTTGATGTGTTGACAGCTAGAGAGATGCTCTGAAACTATCTGAAAATAAATTCAAGGTCTGATAGGACACTGTGGCAGAAGAGATATCATTGCTTCATTCTTCTCCATGTCAGGAAATTATCTCTGAGCTGTCAGCGTTGGTTTCTCATTTAATGTTTACGTTTCTGGCTCATCTCTCGCCAAATGGTTTTCCTTTGTATATATGACAATTGATCAGTAATAAAAAGCAACAGGGTTATGAAAGTAACACACTTTGCATCTATAATATGAAATATTCCTGTGCATAGCCAAGTCTTATCTTCTTCAAATAATATCCACCACACAATTGAAAAAGCTAAGAGCCAAATTAGTTTCTGCTAAAGTGGGGCCTTTGTACTTTAGCATTCCTTTATCCAACTTCAACATAATTTAGAAATTTTTAACTTTCCCCTGGGCTCTGATCCACCTTAAAAGCAGCAGTCACATTCCAATCGATTTGGTGAGATGAATGTTATTTACACTTCAGTTTACACCTTTTTCTAAGATTTCATAAGAGAATAAATCCACACTTCCAGGGATGGCTGTGCGTGAGGAAGTCTGGGGCTGTTAAGTAGAAGTGTTAGACACGTATGGGAATGTATTAGTAAGGGTCACACCTCCATCTTAAGATTTTTAAGTGACAGCAAGAGCATAAAAGACAGCAGGATAGCAAAGAGATTGATCGCATGTAGTTTTTTTCTTCTTCATAACCATGTTTCTGAAATTGTTAAGCATCGCTATCCAACAACCTAGATGGATCATATCACCTAGGCAAATAAGAGACTTGGGGTTAAAGATTTGATGAAGAAACTCCTTTAAATTACATATGTAATTTCTGTGCTACATATAGCAAAGCCAAGAAATATTTAATGTTGAGTATGCTTCAAGTGAGAGATTAGTAAAGACTTTTTTGTGATCCTCCTAAAATAAATTCATTAGAGCAGCTGACAGAGTAACTGACAGCACTCTTTCAATGCCATCGTACCTGCATGTGTCATGTAGAAAGAATCCTGAGAAGTCTACACTAAAAATAACAGACAAAAAAAACCACGAGTGCATTGTATCACTTCTGTTCTTGTCTCCTTCCTTCCCTTTTTTTTTTGCCTGTCTTTTCTCACATCCAGTGTCAACAGTTTCCCTAGACATCACAAAAAATCAAAGAATCATGAAATGGCTTATGTTGAAAGGGACATTAAAAATCATGTAGTTCCAGCCCCTCTGCCACAGTCAGGGTTGCCACCCCCTGTTTTGAACCCAGTTTTGAATGCCTCCAGCAATGAGGGATCCACGACTTCTCTGGGCAACATGTTCCAGTGCCTCACCACCCTCCGAGAAAAGAATTTCTTCCTAACATATAACCTAAATCTTCCCTCTTTTAGTTTAAAACCATTCCCCCTTGTCTAATATCGGACTGTGTAAAAAGTTGGTCCTGCTCCTGCTTAAAAATTGGTCCACGTTCAAGTATTGGTGCTCCAGCCCTCTGATTATCTTCATGGCCCTCTCCAGACCCACTCCAACAGCTCCACATCTTTCTTGTGTTGGGGACCCCAGGCCTGGACACAATACTCCAGATGGGGCCTCAAAAGGGCAGATGGGGACAATCACCTCCCTCTCCCTGCTGGCCATTTCTCTTTTGATGCAGCCCAGGATACAGCTGGCCTTCTGGGCTGCAAGTGCACACTGCTGGCTCATGTCCATTTTTTGTCCACCAGGACCCCCAAGTCCCTCTCTGCAGAGCTGCTGTCAATGAGATCTTCTCCCGGTCTGTACTCATATCTGGGATTGCCTCAATTCAAGTGCAAAGCTTGTGCTTGACCTTGTTGAACCTCATTAGATTCACACAGTCCAACCTTTCAAGTTTGTTGAGGTCCCTCTGGATGGCATCCCTTCCTTCTATTGTGTCAACTGCACCACTCAGCTTGGTGTCCATCAGCAAACTTGCTGAGGGTGCAGTTGATCCCACTGCCTATGTCACTGTTAAAAATGTTGAAGAGCACCAGTCCCAAGATGGACCCCTGGGGGACACCGCTCATGACTGGCCTCTACCTGGACATAGAGCCGTTGACCACAACCCTCTGGCTGTGATCATCCAACCAATTCTTTATCCACCATTAGCCTTCCTTTTATGGGTCTTCCTTTCTCCCTTGAAATCGGGAATGATGGGAGTGATACAGCAAAAGTCATTACTGTGATCTCTCCAAACTGATTTACTCATGAATCCTGCAAGTTACAGTAAAATTGAGCCAGACCTCTGAGCTTATTTGAGTTGCAGTCACTGCATCTCTTCATGGCCTTCTTTGAACCTGCCCAATCTTCCAGAAAGCTGTTCAGGAGGAGAAATCTGGTCTTATGAGTGTTCTTGGCCATCTTTTTTATGTTGGAGATCCACCTGTTCCAGGCAAAGTGATGCAATTGTATCTGCTTTACACTCTCAGAGGATTCCCTCAGGGCAGCTACCCTATTGCCTAGTTAAGCCTGACTTTGCCTTTGTAACAGTAACATGGTGTACAAAGACAGCATTTGGCAAAGAATCTGACTTAACTCAGAATTTCATTGGGGGTCATTTTTCTTATGAACTCTGCACAGTTGTGGTCTGTATGCTGTACTTCAGTCAGATACTGAGCCAAATGGCTAGAGAAGAGCTCCGTAAAGCCCAGCCCTCTTCCCACTCCGTACAAGCATAGCCTGTGCTCAAAATCAGCAGAGCTAAAAATCAGTGTGACCCAGATTCTCAGCTGCAAAGCAAAAGTACTGCGGTGGCCAGATCTGCGATTGGTACAACCCTGCTATCTTTGAGTAAGGCTGCTGGTTTGTCACAACATCTCTGCTGAGTGCTGTCACTGTCACAGTCCACAGATCCACAATGGCACCTCTGTCACTGACTGAGAAACAGAGAATGAGAGGGAGCTTACTAACCACGATGGAAACATTTCCTCCTTTGTGAGGTGAAGGAAGGTCTCTCTGAGGATTGTCTCTCCTGCAACACAGTATTTTCTCTGCCTTGTCTTCTACATGTGTATCCAGCTTGACTGTGTAGCTTGACGTCCTGTATTGTCACATTGGCTCATTTGTCGATTCACATGGCTCTGCAAATCAAGAGTTCCCCTATAGAAGCTAAGGCTATCAAGAGGGGACTATTTTTAGCACAAAAGTGAGTTTAACAAATGGATCATGGCTAAGTCAGCATGACAGCCTTGCAGACTAATTAATAGAGACACCAAAGGTGATTTTGAAACAGAGCCAGAATCACTACTACTCCAGGACTTCAGAGCAAGTGGATTTTGCAGCTCTGCTCTGTCATCCAGCTGGAAAAGGCAGTCCAAATATACCTGAAAATCTGTCTCAAGCACACGCTAATGCATTCTGCTCCAAGACAGACAATACAATATTTCCTTGTTTTATTTGGCTTCGTTCCTTGTTTGTCCGAACTTTAATTAGAACTCTAATTACTTCCAGCCTTTCCCTCTTTATTATTCAGAAAAGTGCCTAATAACTGCTGGGATAAATTGCTCTGGACTTGACTGAAGCCCTCTGGCTGTAGAGAAGGATTGAAACCCCCTTTCAGTAGGGTGACAGGTGACAATATTGGCGCACACACACACACACACACACACACACACACACAAAACCAAAAAAAACAGAATCTGGGTGTGATCCATTCTTCCTGGGCATGTGGTATGATCCCTGGCCAAGTCCTGTCCATGCTTGTGCTTTAAGCACTTTATGGCTGCAAAGATATTTTAATCTGAATTACTCAAAACAAAACATATCAGGCTTTTTATTATTTTCTTCCCCAAATTTTCTCAAAGAGTTTTTTGGAGAATATAGAATGTAATTCCCTGAAAGATAATTTTATAGTAAACAGTTTTACAGTCAGAGAGTTTTCCCACAAACGAACTGGCTTTGCCTGCAAGACAATCTCCTTACACTCTCTTTTTCTTTGAAGATCTATTAAATTTGGCTGAATCCACAAGTCTTTAAAAAGAGATTTTCTCCTGCAGACCATCCTGTTTCAGGAAGTTCTCAGCTCACCATTGCTGAGTTTCTCTATTGAAATTATTATCTCAGGAGCCTCTCCCCAGGGAAATTACTGCAATCCAATCACCACAAATGTAAATTAAATCAGCATCCAATATAACCACAGCAGTTTGTGTTTCTCCCCACTCTTTTCTCCCTTTGAGAAATCTAATTCTGGAACTACTGGAATAATTTTCACTCCCCACCTCCCATAGGGAAATAGCTGCAGTGATTTTAGAGCAAATACAGTCCGTAGGAAATTACAGTACAGCTTAGCTGTGATGCTGTGTTCTCTCTCTAACTCACGCTACTTCACGTCATCAGCAGACTTCCACCTTCTCTATTTTTGCCCCATGTTTTCTGTGGTGGAGATAATGCTGGGAATCCCACTGTCTAGATGAGACCCTGTTTATAGCGTCCCACACTGGAAAGTTGAACTTCTTAAGGTGCAGGTTTGGAAACCTTCATCATAGAGCTAAGATTTAGAACCAGTCAACAAGGCTTTGGGTATAGCACTGGGCCAGCGTGCGCCCTGCTCCATCTCATAGCTAAGTGAAAGGTAGAGAGTTGTTCAGGTTGGAACAGTGAAACATTAATCAGGAAAAGCACTAAGTTCCACACATTAGCAATCAAAAAACCAAAGAAAGAGAAAGGATAGTTCTGCAGAAGCTGAAGGAGTTAAAAGCCTTTGAAATTAAATATCACAAGAACAAAAAACACCTGGTTCACCAAAATTTTCATCTGCTTCAATCTCAGTCTTTATCCAAGAACAAACTCAGCTCACCACAGCAAACATGCAAGTCTAGTAACTCAGATAGATACCAAGTAAGCCAGTGAAATGCCTCCAGCTGTGTCCTCTCTGCCACTGACTGGTCAGCATCATATCTCTTGAAAAAGTCATCGCTAGAACAAAGTCCTCTGAATGCCACAGTTTTAGGTTATTTAACAAGTATCAGGTACTAAGTGGAACAGCGATGGCCTTTCCTTGACAGGAGAGGCAGGTGATGTCCACAGAACCTGCAATGACAAAAATAGGGATTACAAACAAATAACATTTCAGACTGAAGAGCTTTTCTGTATTACTATTTATAGCATCAAAAATGTTCCTCTAAAAATGAATATAATTCATATAGCTGCTACAAATGTTGAGAGAATCTTTGCATTAGTTACATGGGATGTGTATATTCAAGATTTAACATTTGCAGCAAATCTCCAGTCACAAAATGTAGCATGGTCTTACTCTTATGCCATTTAAAGAATTTGTTCACATTGTATCAAAGTGTGTAAACGCTATCATTATTAGTTACTAGCAATAAGTAATTTTTATCATTAGAACAAATCTGATGTAATGACGACATTAAAAAAAAAACACATAAAAATGGAGTTCTTCATAATTCCAAACAATTCTGCAGAACTAAAAATATTAAAATATTCGAGCTTTTTTCCCTCAAATGCAAATCACAGACACATCTGTTTTTATTCCACTCAGCACTTTTCTTTCTGAATACATATTATAGAGAGTATCATACAAAATATTTATCTCATTTTATAAGGAAACATTCAGTTAACAGTAACACGAGTGGTTAAGTGTATGCAGTTTATATTGACAGCCAGTGTTGGTGGCAAGGCATGCCACCATCAGTGAATATCAGGCTTTTATTTCTTTGATTTCAGATGCAATATAGCTGGACCATAATGGAGGAAAAAACAAACCAAATCAAAACAAAAAAAAGCCTTATTCTGTAGAGAGGATAAGGTTTTACATAATTCCTTTAAAAAAAAAACAAAACCTCTCTTAAAATTTAAGTTTTTGAAACATAACTACAAAACCACCTAGAATATTTCTACTTGGCAGCTTTACTTTGCTTCAGAAAGGAAATTTTCTGTTTACAGAATTTATAGGCAGCTCTGCTTAACTACCGCTAAGTGACTGAAAATACAGAAAACTCAGAGACAGAAAAGGCAAATGAATCAGTGTAAGCATTACACAATCTCTAGCAAGTAGTGGAGGTCAAAGAAAAATCACACTCAATTCTGTAAATTGTATACATAGGAATAGTAAGAAGTAGTGAAAAAGTGCACTTAAGTATGCAGCTGTATTCCAAAGGATGGCATCATCCAAGGAGTGATAGAGGCACAGACTGGTAATGTAATGTAAGCAATTAGTTCTGGCAGCCACAAAAGAACTGGTGAAGCAGAAAAATCAGTCTCAAGAACTAATCTGTATCTGCACAATAGCAATGTCTTGATAACACATCTGAAACATGGCAGCTCAAACAGACAGGCCAGAAGACTTATATGGATGTCTCAGATAGCTGTCACCCACTAATGACTCCTAGAGTCAGGTGGAAGCAGGGAATTACCATTTGAGAAAACTAAAAGAAAATACAGACAAACTGTCTACCATTTAAAAATAAATAAATGTAAAATGTGCCCCAGAGGATGAGGTCAGGCAAAAACATTACTTGTGGTTCAATTTTCCCAAACTACTCTGTTAAACTGTTTGTTATTTATCTGTGCATGTGAAGTATTCTATACATTTTCAGTATACCCTGTACACCCTGGAGGTTCTGCCTCCACAAATCATTAGTCCAACTTCATACAGATGTGTCATTCAAACAATAGAATTGCAAATTAGGCTTGTCTATATTATTAATTTTGCTGAAAGTAGTTCTTTGGACAGAGTTCTGCAAGCAGCTTTCCCCATCAGCTTCTTTCTGGGTGACCCCAACCAAGTCATTTTCCCATTTCTCCACTCTAATAAACACAACACCAACACCGTCAGTCTCTGTGAAATACTCTGATCACCATGAGATCGATGATCCCATTCCGGTATTTTTTACATCAGCCTGGTGCATTGAGGCAAGTGCAAGGACATGCCTCCATGTGCTAGAGGACTCTTGGGGAGGTCTCCTCCTGGCTGACCCAGCTTGCCTTAGCTCAGATCAAGAGGTGCTTGGGCAGGTGCATGCTGGAGGGTTTCCTAGGCTCAAACATGTTTCTTGGAGGAGCGCTGCTCTGCTCCAGCCACCACAGGGCTTTCAGCCTGCTGCAACAGGTAAGAGCTGTCCTCAAGTAAAATCCCCAAAGCACGTGCAGTGTGGATCTCAACCCTGACTGTTTCATTCTAATTCACTCCTGCTGTAACCTACTCTTTATTAATGTAGATGTAGTCTATATTGATAAAAAGCAGTTCGGTTTCTAGAACAAACAAAACATGGGTACCTTATGGTTTTCTGTTCTGAGTATGAACTCCTTCATGGATCTGCCAATGTCTGAAAAGGTTGAGCTCATGCTGTTACCTGGGATGTTACTACAATCTCTCTGTTTGTCCCACTACCTGTTTCTCCAAGAAACAAGAACGTAATGTTCTGGACACTCTAATATTGGAACAAAAACTGGACAGAGGTATTGAGAAGTAAGCAGTAGAGAGAAGATAGCTTTTCAAAGACTAAAACAATAACCTTTCTGTGGGTGTATCCCACAGCAATTTTCAGAGTTTAAAAGGACATTAGGGTAAATTTTCCCTAAGACAGAGGTGTTTGTGAAGGATGAAATTAAGCCGCTTTGGATGTCCTAAAGTACAGATTCCCACAGTTTAAATTATGCCTTGAGTCCCAACACTATATTCTGGGTTTAAAAAATGTGGCTTGTGAAAAAATTATATAATCTACTGATGCATCAATCTAAGCGAAGCTCTTATCTAGGACTGTTTATTTCTAATTAACCCATTCCATCACTCTTTCCAGTTGTTCGGAACTGACAGCTGTCCTGATCTTGGCGTTTACCCTGGTGCAGGACAAGCTGCAGGTTGTCCCACCTGCCACCCCACGTCCAGGCAGCCACATCAGGATGGTCAGTTTACCTCAGTAGCCCCTCCGGGTAGTTGGCTGCTGTTGATATGCCCACAGTGACATGGGAAAGCAGACCACATGTAACACAGCTTTCTCATAACGTTTGCAATATCTGCATTTTGATGTAGAATTTAAGGCATTTATTTTCCTTTTCAAAATGTCCTCTGCTAGCAGTGACCAGAGCACAAGTCTTCTGCCTTACATTTAAGGTCCGTCTAAAGTTTCAACCATGCCTTCATCATTCTGAAGAAAATGGCAATTATTTTTTACAAGTGCTTAGCAGAAGAATATAAAAGTTCAGCTCTTGATAAAATAGAAGATCACACTTGAAAAATTACTTTTGAAAATCAATAATTTCTCAAAATTTCACAGTGTAACAGGCAAAAGGTTTTTACAATATTGGAATTTTTAGAGGGCATATGATTTTGAATTTACAACTGAACAAAATAATAGTATGATAATGGATGGCAAAGGGCATTAAGAATCTATTTTAAAGTTACCTTTAATTCACAATAATTAAATTGCAAATTCAGAAAAGCAGAAAGAAAACTCCATATTGGTTGGTCAGATGGATCATTCCAGTTTTTAAAAGTAGCTTAGTTTAGCCTTAACTACAGACAGCTAAGTGGCATTTATACGGTAGATAGCTAAAAAAAGTCCTCTTAGTTCTCTTCTCTCTTCTTGCAACTGAAGAGAGGAAAATAGCTTGTTTAAAACATCATTTCAGAGCACAAAATCCTTATTCAGATTTCTTTTAAGAATTACCACAACTTCCAAACTGCCCTGAACTATTTGAGCATCTTTCAGCAGTTAATTCCTAATCTGTTGTAAAAGAAGTGGACAATTTTTTTCATTTATTTCTTTAAACAAATGCATGATGTACTATATAGTAACTACCTGTGTGCTTAAAGACAAACCTGGACAGAGTCAGGCAGGTCTGGTGGGCCCTGGTAAGTTGACTGATCTGATCCCCTATAGGCATGCATGTGTTTGTCGTGTCCTGCTAAGCCTGGTGTCCTAGTTTCTAACAGAAGCTACACGTCTCATAGTGTCTAGTATGAATTTATCTTGTACCTCCGAGATACTGATAACATCCTGGCAGTGTTGAGCGGAGCCGAGAACATAACTCACTTCCGCATTCCTCTGCCAGTGAAATAGTTAAGGGGGGCATAAGGAACTGGGAACTGGGAGGGGACAGGACCAGGGCAGCTGACCCAAATTGGCCAAGGAGCTATTCCATCCCATATAACATCATGTGATTGGTTGGTGGTTTTTCCGGGTTCCGTTCGTTACGGAAGGGGCTAGCCGGGAGGAAGGGTCACCAGTGGCTGTGAGCCCTTGCTCTGCGTATCCTCTTTGTGTATATATATATATATATATATATGTACTGTTATTTCTTTTGATCTCTTTACTATTTTAGTAAATAGCATTTATCCCAACCCACGCGTTTTACTGCATATCTCTCTACTTCTCTCCCCCGTCCCATTTGGGGAGGGGGGAGGGTGAGTGAATAACTGTGTGGAACTCAGCTATCTGCTGAGCTAACCCATAACACCTGGGAATGTTTTTATTGCTACTTAGCAAAAGTGCAATGTAAGAACTTTGATAAAATTTGCCCCTTCAGTAGGAGCAAAAGGGCTGCAGTAGATTACAGCCTACAGAAAGGACATGACAGTGTCCTTTCACTGATAGCATTACACTATGCCACCCCTGAGAATGGGTAGGATGTCCATAGGCTTGGGATCCATATAAGTGAGTTTGTGACATCCTGTCCTATGGGGAAGTCCTGAGTCTGACTGCACACTCATCACGAGTCTGCTGCCACTGGCTCTCCTCTCCCCCTGCCTTACAGAAAGCTTACTTCTTTGACACATAAAATTTACCATAAAATGGCAAGAATTACCTGAAATTACAGATGCATTATTTTCTCACCTATCTTAGTAGCCTTCTTGCAAAAAGCACTTTTGTAAATGTCATGATGCACTGGAATCAATCGTGGTACATACCCTTTAAATAAAACAACAAAGTAATTCCTGAGAGCCATGGTATTTCAAGACATCCAGGGTAAACACAAAATTTTATTGGTGCTTGGGTTTATTCTCAGGTGATCTGACAAGAGAGCAAAATGAGAAAAATCTGTGGTTGTAGCTGAGATAACTGAGAGGAGATTTTACTATGTATGTATTCTAGTCTCCTTGGGAAGAGGAGATAAAGCTGAGCGTGGTTTCCTAAAAACGTGTGACCAGTGGATTATTTCCTGCGTAATAAAACGTAACTAAACATGTCTAGGTTTCTACAGATGGATATTATTTATGATTTGAGGAAAAAGATGAAATTAATAAGAATATCAAAGATGTGCTGAAGTTTCCTGATTAAATATTATCCGACCTCCAAATGTTCTTCCTCTGCATTTCCTGCAGCAATTTGGCTATTCATCAATCCATTAACTGTTCCTACTACAGAAATGCAGATGTCAGGTTTATAAATACCTGAATCAGAGCTGGAATGCATACTTCTCCTTGACTTGAATCCTATTCAGCAAGGTGATATCTTTTCTCAGGGATCAGTTGCCCCTGGCATAGAAGGTAGCATGCCCCGCCAGTGCTCAGAGTTTCTCCAGCACAGCCATCCATCCGTCCCCTGCAGTACCAAGCAGAGGGACTGCATAGTGTGTGTGATTGTAACATGCTATGCTCAAGTTACAGCAGGAGTCCTTTTGTTGATAAAAGTCCACAGACCACTGTGGCAATTGAACTGTAGAAATATTTGTCATTTTATGCTCACTCACACACTGTGGTTCAAAGCATTCCACAAGCTGTAACACAGGGATATGGGAACCACTCCATTCTGAAGGCAAGGGGATTCAAAGGGTTCAAAATAATTTTTCTATTTTCTTTCTTCCACCCATACTGTGCCCTTTAGTTGCAACATGTACCAGGTAAACTCTTTTTCGTTTTTTCACCACAAGAAAATATAGCAATATCACTGGGAGAGTTCCTCTCTGCTGGCAGTCCTCCACATTCTGAGTTTTCTGTCACATCAGGAATACCTATCAAAACCCAGACATGCTAGGAGAAGCTCACATCTGCAAATCCAAAACAGCTCTTCAGGCTCATCTTTAAGAATGTATTCTGCGCTGGCACTTCACAGAAATCAAAGATGGGAGTGTGAGTAATAGTCTAGGTTAGACAGAATTTCATTAAAATAAATAAGTAATACATTCCATGTACACTCTTAAGGAGCTTTATGGAACACATGTCAAAACACCTCAGGGATAATTATGACAATTATTCCTCTTGGTAGACTGTAGCTTTTATTACTGTAAGCAGAGATTTCCAGAAACATACCTGCTGTTCTGTGGCTCCCGACTCCCCACCAGGCAGATCATGCAGGCTGAATTTGGGACTCCAGCTATATGGAATGGCTTGCTGCAGGGGAACATGAAAGGCCAAGAAGATGCTTTAGCAACACAGAATGAGAGGACATGCAATGAGGAGTGAGGTTTCATCAGCATAAGTTTCATCAATTAACGAGTACTGCAAAAAATAACTGGGTATCAATCCTAGAAAAAGTCTGTGGAAGAGCCACAGACGTTGCAAACAAAGCAACCCCATTTTGAGTCATAGGGGGAAAAGATAGCAGAAGAAAGAGGCATCTCTGATTTGCAAAGCAAATTCTGTGTATTTAGTTAAAGATTTGTCAAATAATTTTCTCAATTTTAAGGGCTCATATTGTTCTATATGAAAGTTTAGATTCATTTATGTCCCAAAGTAGCTAGCTATGTTTGCTGAGCTAGCTTGATCATACAGCACTTTTCAACGGATTTAATCTTCACATATCCTTAGAGAACTTCCCTTTCAGAGACAACCCAATGATATCCTGTGAAGTCCACATACTTCTCTGGGGAGCCAACCTGCTTCAGAATACAAATTAGAAATGTGAAATGATCTTATCCTGTGCTATAGGTCAGAATCAGTTGCTGCTGAAAGCATCCAAGACCCAGATATTTTTCAAAGAACACCTCAAGTATCTGTGCCTTGCGCTGGGTATTCCTACCTCAGCTGCAACAGCTGAGTGATCTTTCAGTGTCACAACGGGACTGAAATCCTGGCATAAAAGTACCATGGGACAAGCTCTCCTCAATCACATCACTCTTTTACACATCCACAAGGACATCAGCACTGACTGTGCTGGAATAAAAGCAGTTTTCACAGAGGATGAGGACTGTCAGTGTTGTCAAGTTCCCGCAAACATTTAACAGAATCACAAAATCACAGAAATTCAGGGGTTGGAAGGGACCTCTGGAGGTTATCTAGTTCAACTCCCTGCTAAAGCAGGTTCCCTGGAGTAGGCTGCATAGGAAAGCATCCAGGTGGGGTTTGAATATCTCCACAAGAGACTCCACAACCTCTCTGGGCAGCTTGTTCCAGTGCTCTGTCATCCTCAAAGTAAATAAGTTCTTTCTCATGTTCAGGTGGAACTTCTTGTGTTCCAGTTTGTGCCCATTGCTCTTTGTCCTGTTGCTGGGCACCAGCAAAAGGAGCCTGGCCCCATCCATTTGCCTCCCACACTTCAGATATTTATAAACATTGATAAGGTCCCCTCTCAGTCTTCTCCAGGCTGAACAGCCCCAGGTCTCTCAGCCCTTCCCCATAAGGGAGATGCTCCCTGTCATTCTTGTACTGAGGAGCCCAGAACTGGACACAGTACTCCAGGTGAGGACTCATCAGGGCAGAGCAGAGGGGGAGGTTCACCTCCCTTGACCTGCTGGCCGTTGCAGTATTGGGTATTATACTATTGGGTATTATATAATCTCTGAAGAATGAGGTCTCTAAGCAGTAATTTCATCTGTGTATGTTGTTAAAGCCAATAATAGAATTAAATATTTAGAAAGGTCATGGCAATAGCTAAACGAACTTAAGCAGGATATAGGAGTTTCTGTTATAAATCAACATCAAATACTTGAAGGTATTTCCCTTTTTAATGCACCCCAGGTCACCATTGGCCTTCTTGGCCACCAGGGCACACTGCTGGCTCATGGCCAACCTGTTGTCCATCAAGACACTCAGGTTCTTCTCTGCAGAGCTCCTTTCCAGCAGGTCATCCCCTAACCTGTACTGATATGTGTAGTTATTCTTCTCCAGGTGCAGGACTCTACACTTTTCCTTGTTGAACGTCATCAGGTTCCTCTCCTCCCAACTCTCCAGTCTGTCCAGATCTTGCTGAATGGCAGCACAGCCTTCTGGTGTGTCAACTACTGCTCCCAGCTTAGTATCATCAGCTAGCTTGCTAAGGGTGCACTCTATCCCTTCATCCAGGTCACTGATGATGATGTTTAACAAGACTGGACCCAGTACCAAACCCCGGAAAATACTGCTGGCTACAGGCCTCTCACTAGACTCTGCACCACTGATCACAATGCTCTAATCTCTGCCAATCATACAGTTCTCAATCTGAGTTCTGAAGATGATCATGAGGCTGTATAGCTCCATGAAGACATGAAGACACAATCTTCCTTTGCATCCTGTAATACAATAAAGAGATCAGCAAAGTAGTCCCAGTTGATCTGTTCTACAAGTGTAAATTTTTCTTACTCTTCCTCCACATGTAAGACCAGATGTTTAGGGTTTGCCAGCAGTTTTATCATTGTAGTTTCCTCCAATTTTACAAGTAGGACAGGTTTGCTGTATGAAATCAACATTCATCTTTTTGATGAGTAATCAAAACAGGTTCCCTCTCAGACATTAGGACTTACTTTTCCAAGAGGGTGCTTTCAGTACACCAGCTGAATAAATTGACTGGGCTCGTTTCAGCCCATGAGTTGTTCACTATTCAGATCAAGTCTCCTAGAGGTATTGCAGATAAGTTATTACTCACATAATGGTTTCACCCCGTGAAGGTGTAAGACTGCAGGAGTGGGGCTTGGACCTAGGAGTGAACTAGATCTGGGCCAGAGGCACTTAAGACCACTTCCTGGGGCAAGTCTGGGGTCCTGGCTGAGAAGAAATGGTTTCCCTAAGCTCAGGGAGTAAAGAAGGGCTCTTGGGGTGGCAGGCAGGGAAACTGAGGTTTGTAAATCCCCAGGGGATGCTGACAGAATATACTTTGGGTCCTTTTTCAAATGTTAATTTTTACCACTTTCATGAAAATATTAAAAAATGAAAGTTTCAAAAACACCTGAGTGCACTCTGAGAGCAAACAGATCTACACATTCAGATTAGTATTTATAATAACTCTCTTTCCTGTGAAAGTTTCTCTGCATTATTCAACTGAATATTAAATTAGTACAAAACACTTTTATCCACAATAAAATTGTTTTATGGGCTGTATTCACTAGTTGTTGACACACATCCTTTTTTTCCCCAAAATTCAGTCATAAGAGAATCGATATTCTCTTGCAAAAGTCTTTAGTTCTTATCTCATGAAGAATGTTGGTTCTGCTGCATGTCTGTTAGGCAGAGCCAATATGAAGTAAAATATGGACAATCAGTAGACCAAGAAAGCTAAAACTAAGCTTTCACAAAAAATAATAATAATAATAATAAAAAATTTTTACTTGTCACTGCAAGTAGAACTTGCAGAAACAGAGTACAGCGAAACTTTAAATGTGCATAATACAACCCCACCTATGGTTAGAAGATATTTTGCAAGGTCTGTATCATAAGCTCCAAAAACTTAATTTTTACATGTCTGAGCTTTAACTCATTACTTGACTATATAATACCTCATCAATACGAAACTAACCAGTTAACATATATATCTCTAGCATGAGAAAACTGTAGTGCCGTGCCTAACACAACAGCAATAAATTCTGTGTGTAGTTAAAAGATGACATTACACGTTACATGAGCCTTCTATTTGTTGCGGAGTTATCTGTTGAGATCACAGCAACACCAACAGCCAAGACGGAAGCACTACATTAGTCCCATACCAATGCATCATGACAAATAATGAAAGAGCAAATACTATTAATTCAACTACACAGCTCATTATGATGAAAAATTTATTTGCAGATACCTCCTTGATTAATGGCTAATGCCTGGTTAATCTTAAGTATATCCAATAGGAAAGAAACTAAAGTCAATGAGAGGTACCTGACACCAGAGTGAACACAATTTATCACTCCAATGAATAGTCCATGGTGTTGTTCACTGTGCATACAAACATACACAAACACTTCCACAACCTCCCTAGAATGATGAAGTATTTAGTAAAAGCACAGAAAATTCGTGAGGCATATAGTATAGGTATTTGCATAGAGAGTAGACAAAGGCAACTGTGAGAAAGAGAGAAGGCATGCCTGCACAACAGAAATCTGGTCTTCCCTCTTCTGCATTACTTAGTGGCATTTTAGCAGAAGTTGTCAAAATTGTCAGTGCTTTCTGCTTCAATGCACTTACTCAATTTTCTCAAATGTTTGGAGTTGCATTTCAGCTGGGCAGATTTTATCCATACTACTGCTGAAGAGTATTCTTTGTGTTACAGTTGCTGGTATCTTAGTTTTCTACAGTATCTCTTTTGAAGATTATAAAGATGTGATAAATAAATTTGATGCACTTTGTACTCTGCACTAACCTGCATTATAATAAGCCCAGTCCTTCAAAACATTTACATATGTTTAACTAGGCTTGAGCCTAGGAGCAGATCGTTTGACATGAGTAGCTTATCTATAACAGATGCAACATTGTCAATGTGCCATTCGATCCATAAACAGTAGAAGAAGCTATGTGGAAAGACAACATGACCCTCACCGCTGTCTGCAGTCCATTCCATTTGTACTACCCCAGCATGGTTGATTAAGGACGGTGGAGCCTCTTCCTTTCGGTACCTCTTACTGGGCCTGTTGTTCATGGATTTGTCCAACGGCTGTTTTAATCTACCAATATTGTGAGCATCCAGAACTTCCTTTGGCAACGAGTTCCATAAGTGCATTATACTCTAGGTAGAATACTTTATTTTAGCTCTTTTAAAGTTATTTTCACTGCTTTCATTGAGTTCTTGTATTGTGTGACTGAGAGAATAAAAATTCTCTATTTGGCTTATCTTCTGCCTTCATGAATACCCCTTTCAGCTTTCTCCTCTAAAAACTCAAGTCCTAGCCTCTTAAGTTCTCCAGCTGCTCCATTCTCTTTGGCATTTTAATTACCATTCTCTTTATTTTCTCTAATTCTAGAAATTCTCTCTTGAGGCACAGGGAAAAGAACCTCACACAGCAAAAAATGAATTTACATTTTATATAGTGCAAAATAAGACCCTCTGTCTTGTTATTCAAACCTTTCCTGGTGATGCCCACCCTTTTGGCAGCTGCTGTAGATCAGGACAATGCATGAGGCATGATTTGGACTACTTTCCCTATATATCCTACATTTTCCTGCAGTGAAACCAATCTGCCACCTTTTTGTCCACTCACTTGGGTATATGAAACCCTTACAGCATTCCTTGTTAGCAGCATGACATTTGACTAGCTGAAGCAACTAAGTATCATCTGCAGACTTGGAGATTTCACTGCACACCTTTCTTCTTTTGTTGATGAAAGTATAAACAAAAGCAGTCCCTGTGCAAATACCCAAGAGAACTCACTTCTGACTGTCCTCCAACCTAAAAAGATACATTAAACCCTATTCTTGGGTTCCTATATTTCATCCAGTGATCAGCCCATAAAAAGATCACTCCTCCAGTTTTGTGACCACTTAATTTTTTTAGGAACCTTTGGTATGGAATTTCATCAAAGACTGAAAATCTAAGCATATGATGTTCACAGGTCCCTCCTGTTCATTGACACATTGATATAAACCCAATGAGCTGATGATATCTTTGCTTTCATAGAAAACTCTTTCTCAGAAGATATTGTTTATCCATGCAGTCAGTGACCTTGTTTATAATAGATCTTACCATCTTGTCAGTCAGGAATAGAAGTCAGAGTAAACCAGGTTGTAGCACATAGGATCCCCTCTACAGTGCTTTCAATCTGGCAGTCCATCCATCCTCTGGCACTATGGCTAATGATATGGTAAGTAATGTGCTTAAAAAGATAAGCCTCTGCTTTAGATGATTAAGGCTAGATTTCTTGGCATAGCATCGAGCGGAGACATAGGCTTTCAAAAAGTTGCAGCAAGTTTTTGAAAATGTTTTACCACCGTTTTTCTTGAAAGTGATCACCTTGGCAATTCTCTTCTGTTTTGTAGGTGGAAAAGCTTTCACAAACATTTAGCCTCCAAGATTCAAATCTAACCCCTGCAGGTAATTTAGAGCTGTGTGTGGAAAAGACTCTCCTGCCAAATGAGTCATGAAAAAATTTCATTGATGTAACTTCACCTCCATAGTACTTCTACTAATCACATCTATTAATTTAGTGGAATCTCCCTGCAATGTGTACACAGTTACCTTAAACACAGATCATAATGAGCTCTGGGAGCAGATGCAATTTTCTATGCAAAACAGAAGCAAGGTCCAATATATCGACATCCATCAAAGCAGTGGCAACCACTGCCAGCAACAGCATGTGCTAGTGATTTCATTCCTCCTTTGTAATCAAAAGGGCAACTCACACCATCACGCCAATGTCTCATCAGAGTCATGGCCAAGGTTACTTCTTTCCAAACAATCCTGCCAGAGCCCCTGAAAGTATCTGAGGTGGCAGCTGGCATCATAGTCTGAAAAAGAGGCAAACAGTACAATCATGGAAGATATCAGTTAAATAGCTCAGTACAGACCAGGGATCTCTGAAAGGATTACCAGTGAAAATCACTGAAATTCCCATGCTCCCAGGCTCAATTCCCTGCTGAAGGACAGGAAGGAGAATGTGAAAGAAGGACACCCCAAATCCAGAGGGACAATACTGGTAGCACAGTGAAAGGGATTCAGATGAGCAAGTGTTGTGAGTGCTCCTGATACACAGAGGAATCAGGCTGGTCACCAGGGGATGTGGGGTAAGTTTGGTACTACAAGCACTGCCTGGACAGCCACAGCCATCCCAGTAGATCACCTGCATCAGGAGAAGAATATTTACAAGTGTACCCGTGGTGACAGAGGTCTGTCACTGAAGAACATCCAACAATTCATTTGCAAGTATTTTGGAGAAAATATTGGAAATTCAGAATTATGATGTCAATTTATTCCAGAAAGAATTCTGCTAGAACTTATTTTCTGTCATGCCTTATTTTTTAAAGGTATACACATCCATGTTAGTTTAAAAAAAGAAAAAGAAAGAAAGAATTTTAAGATTCTTTAGAGAAAAAAACAAGCCAACCACTACTTTTATAAATAAATAAATAAATAGAAATAAACTGCAGAATCACACAGAGACCTTTTTATTCCCGAGTACTCAAATGGGTGATGAGAATGTTAACTAGATGAAGCTTGAATAAAATTAATGAAATAAACTAAAAATAAGGAAGAGTTTTTCCATTTTTCCATTACAAATGGAAGAGTAAGAAAAAAACAATTTTGTCGTGCGCTCATGCAATAGTTCTAGCAGTTCTCAGCTTTACAAAAGCACAACATACATTATTGTAAAATCTATGATGCTGACGTAGCACGAAACAAACTACACTAACATTGCTAGAGCAGGGAAGGAATCTTTGAAAACTCAATTTGATAGTGCTTTAAAGAAAATACTTCTTACAAAAAATATAAACTTCAAAACCAAAACTTGCCTGGGAAAAGTAAGATGGCTTTTCTTCATTGAGAATATTTAGGAACATCAAATGTAAGGAATAGAACATCAGCAAAAAAGCAAGCCTATCTTTAGAGAGAGCAAAAATCTCATGCTAATTTTAGATTTTCAAGATTTGGTAATGCTTAATCAACCAGCAGTCTCATTCAATTTCCAAGCCCATCAACTGTTTATAAAACAAAAATCTTAGTGCTGAAAACTACACGGGAACCTCTACAAGACAGTATGGCGTAAAACACAGTAAAAATACACAGGGCTTTGGATGGACATCTTCAATAAAGTCAACTGTTGCACTTTGAAAAGGCTTTGCACGTGTCGTGACTTCCATTTATCAGTAGTTTTAATACTTTAAAAGCAGAAGTTATTTAGATCGTCTAGGACTTGACTGCATAGATTTTGGCCAGGAAAGCAGAAGCAACTCTGTTCAAACGTAGCCACTTAATATATTTTATACTCTTGGAGCGTTAAAGACCCAGGAGAGATCCCAGAGGTAAGAGAAATTGTGCTTCATTCTATAGATTCTCTGACTACTCTATAATCAGACAAGCTGACCTCTTAAAAATAAGGAGTGACTGACCCTATATTTCAATAAAATAGTGAAGTGCCAGTAGCATCTGTGTTTTCAAGGGCAGTACATAATTTTTGATGCTTCCTAGTCATTTTGTAGAAGTGGCCACTGGTTCTCTGCCATCTGTCTGGGATGTGCCAGAAGCTCTACGGAAAAGAATGTTCAGCAATAACTGAAGAACAAGTCTTGTTCAGATTGGTTTGCAGATTCTTTCCAGAACATTATAGTGCTGAAAATAGTTTCTTGTCTGCCCTCAAGTTCATGGGGCCAGATGATATGAACTCTTTGCAATAAAAGGCAGGAGAACCCCTAAGGATATTAGTTCGCTGGGAAATAACAGTACAGAAGAAAGAAGCTGTTAGAGTGAAAGATGGTGAGCTTGAAAGGAGAGAAATGAAAGAAAAAAGAATGAAATATTTTCAGAAACAACTTTAGTGCCATGAGGGGGAAAAAAAAGAAGGAAAGAAAATCTAAAGCTACTGAGTGACCTTTACTTTTAACATGGAAAATAAATGTTTCCTTTTATAGTTTCTTGTTAAAATAAGACCAGTAAGGGATCATGAATCTTCATACAATTCTTTTTGTTTCCCTTTCAGTAAACTGTTTCAGTTATACACAAATTTTCATAATATAAATGCATATGAACCTAAATTTGCCCTTAAAATGTGAGACCTTAGGCATCCGCAACTACATAAACACACACACAAAGACATTTATGTTTGAATAAAAAAAATATGGTTTTTTTTGTTAATTTACAAAATAATGTTTTGAAATTGAACTGAAATGATACTTCCTAACAACCCAATAAGTAAATGAAAACAGAAAACAGAATACCCCCCACAACTATATATGTGCACAGCTGTAATCACTATTGTTTTAGCAGATACTGTGCCTTTGATCTCTCCTGGCCCTCTTCCATCTTTTAGACAGTACAGTCCCAAAGGAATCGTTGTGTACGAGATCCTTTTCCATCCCTCACAGGCCATGGTCTGCCTGCCTCTGCAACTATGTAATATGGTAAACACAGTAAAAGTCCTGCAAAAAAGTCTTACTGAAAGCAAGAAAGTCAATAACCACAGACCTTTTATCTGAATTGTTCTCCCCATGAAAATAGACTCCAACTTTCCAGAAGTATACAAGCACTACTGAAAAATAGGGTGAACCCAACACAACTCTTGCCTGGCAGCCATAAATAAGAGGTAGTCTCAATGTGTTGATCCTGCAGAGGCTGTTAAGACCCTAGTGTTCTTTGAGTCCTTTCTTATGGAAGACCTCACAGAGGTACCTGAGCAAGCAGTGGTTCAGAATACAGATCAGAGGTAATGACTTCCAGAATATGTATTGAGATTTTTCTGTTTTCCTCACATTTTACTTGTTTCGCAAACATGTACCAAAGCTCAAACTATCATGTTGACACATCAATCCAGTATTTTCAATCTGATCTTGATGCTGGTCCTCTGGCACGCAAGTGACAGCTCTGATACCAAGAAATATTGAAGTCTTTCTGTGAAAAAAACTTCTTCTGGTTTCTGAAAATGGTTATTTTCCACTACCAGCTATTCAGTGACTAAAGACTTCTGCTTTTACAGATGGCTCAGATGCCCTTCAGCATAGCTCTGGTTTTTAAACTTGAGTGTATTGTGATACTTCTCATGTCTTTATTGGCTTCTGATGGCTACTGCACAAACACGACACTTCGGCAGCCAGCTAGTCACTGTAACAGAGGTCATCTTCTTGTCTTACTTATGATTTTAAGCATTCCTATCTGCATCTAGCATTTTCAGGTAGCTTGAGTCTCCATGGTGAGTGTTTTTGTTTTTATTTTTCAAATGGCATTCCTCTGGTCAGATAATAAACAGCCAGACTAAGTTCCTCAAGGCTTCAAGATTAGACCCATCACACAATTCAGTTCTGGGTAGCTCCTCCTTTCAGAACATCCTCTGGAAAGTTTGACTATCTTGGAAAAATAAAGAAGTATATGAACAAATAATATCAAAAGCACTTAAGATGCTGAAGATTTCATAGCAATCAGATTTACATCATGTCCTGCTCTTCAGTGGTTGTTCTTAGACTGGAGAGGAGAAAGGAAGAAGGGAAATGCACAGGCTGCTGCCTTCCCCACCTTTTGGCCAGAGGCAGTCCCCATCCATATCCCTTCCAGAGGAAGTGAGCTTAACCAGGTAGGATGTGGGCTGGTCTGCAAAAGAATTGAAGGATAATTTTTGTCTGCCCGGAGTGACAGCAGTCCCCTGCTACAAAATACTGATTAAAGAGATGTACATACTTTAAAGTTGTCTCCAAAATTTCTCTGTGCCTTTGGTTTATAAAGCATTTTGGCGTGCTCAACTCCCTTTCACTTTTAAGCTCAGTTGTGAGCTCTGATTTTGCCAGGTTTTCAGTAGCAGAAAAAAAAATCTAATGAGAGAAATTTCTGTCCCTTGAAGTCCATGTTGTACAATGAGAGTCTGCATGATATGCTAGAGAATATTACATCTTTTGTTCTCTTTTCAAGTCAGATACAATGGAGCTTTATCAATGAAGTCCTACCAGCAATAACTTCTAATACTTACATAGTGCATAGCAGCTAAGGGGATAAAGAAAACAAATTTAACGATGGATACAAGACTCTTCGCACAATGTATTACTGGAAGGGTAATTTTAAGTGGCAGAAGCAGCCTATTCTTCCATCTTCTGCCTTTTGATATACAATGATTCATTGCTGGTCTTGAAATGGGTGTTTTGATTTACAAATTACACAGCACACCAAAGCACGTTCATAATCTTCTGCCAAATTTGTAACCTGCTGCCCACTATCCCCTTGCTCAGACTCTGCTTCTTTGCCTGTCAAGAGAGGCTCAGGGGAAAGGAAGTCAGGACACAGAAAAAGCTGACAAGGAACTGTAAGGACAGAGGAAAAAACAAACCCAGGCGAAAGGCTAAAGATAAGAGGGAAAAGCAGTCTTTTCTGTTGTGCCTCTCTCGTGTTTTTGAGAGGAAAGACATTATGGGTCGTCATCCAGTCTGACTTCCCTTTTGTTCAGCTTGCTTTCCATGGGTGCCCTGTCTTTGGCCTTCTGAGATCTCCTTACTTCTGACACCATGGTGAGGCCTGCACAGGGCACTGGCCTGACACAGTACATTCATGTACCACTGGAAGGTGAGGGAGAAAGAAGGAATAAACCGTGACTGAGAAACAACAAAGCAGGAAACAATAAAAGTCCAGGGCTGCCTACTGAGCCTCCTTGGCAGGGGTTGCCCAGCCGCTCTGGGTGCTACAAGGATGTCTCTTGGAACCCAGGCTCATATCAACCAGCAGCAATTCCACCAATGTTAACAGAGTGATATCAGCACAGGGCCAGAAAACTGTCCTCTATTATTTCAACCTGGCAATATTTTTCCCTTTACGGTTTCTAAATTTACAGAGAAGCAACTGAATACATACATACATGCTGATACACGCTGCTCCTCTGAGTCTAGACAGCCTGAGGACCTAGGGGATGTTCCTGCCCTGAAAGTAAAATAGAGGCGAGGTAAACAAGGGAGTTTGCAACTACTGCAGCAAGTAGAGCTGTATCTGTTATTTTAATGAAAACGTCAAGCACCAGTTCTGCCCAACAGTGATATCAACTGAAAATCTCTTCTCTGTCTCACGCCAAGCAGGACTCATAACTTTATATCTTCTGCTCCAAATCATAGCCTGAAATCAGCTGGGTAGAGTAGATGTCTGATGCACGTATACTCCTTCGTCTCCCAGAGCTCCAGCTAGGGGCAAACATTCAGAAGATTTGCTTTGTTTCAATGTTAACCTGGAAAAAAGAATAAAATCATATCAAAACCTTGCAACTGACTGAAAATAGGTACTGTTTTGCACTTGTCAGCCCCAATGACTGGCCCCTGGGGTCAGTCATAAACCTTAAGGCCTAGTGTTTTTTACTATTGTGGTTCTAATCCACCTGCACAGTCCTCCAAGCTGACTTCCACTTTTCTAGGCTCTGGTTCTATTTTCTTCATCTTGTTGATGGGTGTGTTCATCATAATCCCAACAATCTATTCTGTAAAATGTATCCTAGTAGATCTGCATTTTAGTTACCTAAAAGAAACGAAAATCAAAACCAACCAACAAACAAAAACAAAGATAAAAAGCAACAGGAGGGATTCATCCTCCTAATGATACAATGAGCCTTAATTTCTTTGGCTTGGGTCTGGGTATCTGTGGAAAGACAGCCAGCCTGAACTGACTAAGCAACATTTGTTGCAGTCACCTTAAACCCTGAGATGATAAATTCATCTTCATCTTTGGAATAACCGGCCAGCTTAAGGCCAGACCAGTCAAGTACTATTTTATCAAGTAGTAGTGCCTCAGCAACTTACTCCTCATAAAAGGAGACTCTGTGCCTATCTGGGGGGTAAAAAAATAACCCGCTCTCCTCTCCCTTTGTTATCTCTCAAACTTAACAGATGAGAGACTTTATCTGGAAAAGCACAGGATAACAATAACACAATGAAATTCAGTGATTGTAAGATACCAGCTGTACAATATGGCAGTTGGTATTATAAAATATCAGTTGTCTCTGACCAAGGTGAATATATATACATAGGTCACTTCAAAAGTAATACTTCTTATTTCCATGGAAACTACAACAACTATAGAGAGCACAATAACACTATTTAATTGAGAAATTATCAGCTACAAACACTATTTTTCAACATAATCACCACCATTAGCCGTGCATTTTCACCAGTGATGACTAAGAGACTGCATGCCACTCTCATCAAAATCTGCACCACCACTGCTGAAACGCACCACCACTGCCTCACTGTGCTCACATCCACTGTTTGGTCTCCAGAAACGTTCAGCAAGCATTGATGAATGTCAATGGGTGCAATTTTTTCCTCATGGAGGAATTCAGTTTGACACCTTTGCTTCATCTGCACTCCTATGTCAGACACCATTGTGCTAGAGTGCCCCTCTGCTGCCATCTGTCACACGGCAACAACATGGAACGGGATATTGGCGGGAAGGCTCAACTCTACTGCCATCCCACCAACATCCACTTCTGATGGATGTCATGAGCCAACATGACAAAAATATGGGGCATTACTTTTGGATCAGCCCTCGTATATTTAATCAGCATCTGTGCTACAGCACATCTGTGCATCTACAAAGTGTGATTGTGACAGATGCAAAATATTTGTAAGTATTTTATGAACTAAGCGCAGAGGACTGTCACTTTCAAAGTACATGATGGTAAAAGAATGTTTAAACATAAAGAAACATGAAAGGGAAGGTTGATCATTTCATTTATGTACTCGCCAGTAGGTCTCTCATTCATCCAAAAAAATGTCACCGGTGTCACTATTTGCAGACTTGAGGAGCTAATTGATGCAGCTGCAGCTGAACTCAATATTTTTGCTGGCAAAATAACATGACGCACTGTGGAATTACAACAACCAAAAGGAGCTGCAGGTGCTCTGCGAAGAGATGCAGCATGAGACCAGGTTCAATCCACGAGCACAAAGGCAGCCTCATGTCAAAATGGGGAGAGACTGTACATTTTGTGCATGCCTGGACAGCAGAAGCCTGTGAATCACTGAACAATTCCTGACCTGGGGGATTAGAAGGTGAACAGCTGGAGTACCAACGCTGTATAACTTCAGGGTCTCTCATTCAAAGACATAATCTGCCCCATTATCAGGAAATCTCTGAGAGGATTTTATCCATTCTGGCTATTGTCAGGGAGGAAAATAACTGCAGCATCTACTATAGCTGACTGCAAGATCAGTCAACTTTAATTACACGTATACTTTGGGAAGGAGTATTTGAAAGACTTCCAATTTCAAACTCTTGATATGTCACTATGGGCCTCTTAGTATGTAACACGACTGCATCAATGCTAAACGTTATTTTCCACATTATTTGAGTTAATCTTGAATTAGGCAAATTGACAGTTTTATTAAAAAAACACTATGGGGTTTAGTCCTTATGCCTGCACTGTATTAGTGAATGTTGAATGAATATTGCTGTAGACAAGTTTTATGCAACATACTGATCTGGTCACGAACATTGGCCTGAATCAGAGACATCAAAATTATGTCCACCTTTTCCCATCTCCCAGAAAATATCCAAAGATATTTTGTCTCAAACTTTTATTTAGTCTAATATCTCCTGCACTTTTTCTCTTTGTGAGTATCTATAAACTAAAGCAATGCCCTCTGATGGGTTAAACATCAGTGAATTTGGATAATTCTTTTTCCAAATAATTACATTTTTCACTTTTCAGTGGAGAATCTTAATTTACCAAAGTAATTGTCCATGTCAGTTGTAGATTTTGATACTTCAATTTTATTCTGTTTTCCAAACCACACATTAACATAAGGTGGTATGTCCTATTAAACTTTGCCATCTTATAAAAAAATGATTGGTTTGTATTCTTCTTGTTTTTCCCATTTTTCTGATTTCTCTTGCTTGGTGACTAACTGTTCATGATGGTCTATGGTTCTTAAAACACCTGAAACTGAGCCCTCTAATGCCTACCTGTTTTTCTCACATATCTAGCTGTCTTTTGACATTAGCAAGGTACTCAAATCAGGAATAAGGATACTGGAAATCTCCCTGGAGCACCAAAGTATCAGACGTGGATGTCCTTTTCTCCTCTAGAATTTTTTCCACAGCGCCCAGCCTGAGCTCTGCAGGAGGGGGGTCACCAAGATTTGGCTGGACTGCATTGGTTGTCTGTAGCACCTGCAGTTTGGTTAAGGGACCCATCGCTGCACTGAAACATAGAGAGCACAGGCTGTAAGAACAACTTTTGAATTCCATGTCATTTGTATGTTTCACAGTGTGGTGAAGCATTTATATTATCCTCATTACTTCCATGCAGAAATATCTTAAAAGTAACAGTCCTAACTTTGATGGTTTTTCTTTTTCAGATTTAGAAAGAAAACACATCATTAATGATGTACACAGGAAAGGACTCAAAATCCTGTGAGGAAAAAAAGTAACTTTCTTTTTTAGCAAACATAAACAAACTTGGTGGGAAACACGAATTATTGCACTGTGAGTTACTACATCTACTCTGCACCAGCTAAAGAGAACATTATCATTACCATTAGGAGCTTAAAAGACACTGTTGCCAGGAAATCTGTGAATGCAGCTTCAGCAACACCTTCCTCTTTCTGAAAAGGAAGAAATAAAAACAATGCCGTAAATTCAAGTAATTTTTCATTCACAAAGAGCAAGCTTTGCTCATTCTGTTTACGTTAAGTGCAATATGCATACACAGGAAGTTCTCAATATATTTTTACTGCACTGAAAAAATGAGAACTTGTAAATTCTCTTGTCCGTAACAGAAAAACTATTGGGCCTTTCATACAAAACACATATTAAAACAAACAAAAACCCAACCTGACACCACACAAACAATTGTATTCAATAGATGAGCTTAGCAACACTGCAGCAGGACATGTTATGAGAAGCTTTTTTTACTTATGAGACATTAATGCTACACACAGGAAATAATGGAGGAGTGTGCAAATTTACTAAAGGGTTATTATTTTGACTCCTACGCTCCTATATGTTCACAATTATGAATCACCCCTCACCTAAAATATTGAGTTTCAACCTTTCGCTTTCCTTAACTAAAGCACTACCTATGGTATAGGCAACAAAAGCCTTATAGCACCCACACAAGCACCTATTATACTGGATGAACGCCTCTTCTCTTCTTCAAATTAATCTTCCAGTTCAGAACATTTGTAAATTAATCAGTTACTATGGAAACAAATTCTATAGTTGTGTGGATGAAACTTGGCGATAGTTATCAATGCAGTATAAAGAATTCTTTATCAAGGATTGAAAAAAGTAGGGATATAGGTAGACAATTCATGGCTGATCGTCTGTGCTTCTAAATATAGTCATTCCATCAAAAAGTACAAAGAAGCAACAGCAATACTCTTGCTGTGATACACTGCCTTGCCAGTTATCTTCTTTCACTACTGCACACAAGTATAATAAAATGAGAACAAAGAGACATTAAATATAGATAACATAGTTATCAAGAGAGCACCTAAGTGACAGGAATTAATTTAGATGCACACTTCGCAGGTTGGGGAGGAAGTGAATAATGACAAACAGTTGCATTCTACCATTCTAGCTGAAGCAGAAAAAGTCTTATTACTTTGAAGTTACTAACACTCTTTATTTGCCAAGAGAAACTACTGATTGACAATACGATCAGGTATATTTAGTATAGTAAAATTCTGGTGGTCATATAGAGCACGCATGATTGTGCACAGAAGATTAAAGGAATTAATGGGAAGACTTAGACATTCCCCTATTAATCATCCACACATTGGCGTGCATTTTGTTTGGGCTTCATTTCAGAAATGAACTTGACAACTATTTTTATATGAATTTTTAAACTTATTCCTGTTCTTAATTATCACATCTGTTTGATGGAAAAATGTAATGGCCTTACCTTAGTTTATCATACACTGAATATGTCTCTGAAGACAGGAAAAAAAAATTCAGTGAAAATACATTTTATATTCACTGGTTACCAGAAACAATAATGAATCAAAACCAGTTGTATTTTCTAAAGGTAAAATTCCACAGAACTAACATTTTGTTTGGCATCATAAATAACAATGTAAGATGTGAGGATCAGTATGCTACAAAATTCTCAAGTATTACTCAAAAATCACAGTTCTCAATTCAATGTTTCTAAGCCAACTTGTCCCTGAAATATCAGACATTTAAACAGTACAGGAAATGTGAATATCAGCACAAGGCTGAATAACATAATATCCACCACCACATTCAATTGATGCAGAGAGAACATTTTTGTAGCATATTCTTGAAAAATAACAATAAAGATGAAGTACGTTACAAGCAGAGAATTGGCCAGAGGCGAAAGTGCAGGTAACATTGGCATACTTTTAAAAGAAAAAAGATATTAAGTGAAAGACTATGGATCTTATATGAACACAGATTTTACATAAGAATTATACACAAGGCAAATAAAATTCTCTAAGAAGTCTAGATACAGAAGAACTTCCATTAAGGAGGTTATTCATGTTGAGACACCCATGCAAATACAAGAAAAGGACTATGTTTTGGAGAGGTGAAGGTCAGAGCTAATTCCTAGAAGGAGCTCACACAGTTATTAAAAATTCTATACTTATTATAGAAAAGACAAGGTCCAGAAAGCGGACTTGCAATTTTTTTTAATATATATATATTTTGGTGTAAATTAGTACAGGTGAATTAACTTGATGTCTTTTCATCACAAAACAATTATTGCAGGGAGGCCTATCCTTCCTTTCTGTGTGGTTTTATTCCTTAAAGTAACACTGTAAGGCAGTACGTATATGTGTAAACTGCAACAGAAATCCAGAGCTCATCCGTGTCATCATTTACGGAGACAGAGTGCATTGGTGACAACATATTTGATAACTGGCTGAGTTGCTAAGTATAATAAAATTGTTTGGAACAGAGAGGCTTGATGTTTTTATTAAGTTGATTCTTACAAAACCATTACTGCAGCACAGTTGTGACAGTTGCAATTTTTTCCAAATTATGGCACTCTCGAGTATACAAACACTGAGGTACTGAACAGTAGAAGAACATCTGTTCTTGAAAGAAATGATTTATGAGTATAAATATGTGTGTGCGTGGAAATGCATGTATTGTATGTGTTGTGTACATGCAACACATACAAACATAGGCATCTACACTCAGTGAACTATTTTCACATGTTGCACATATGACAATACTGCAGATCAACACTCAAGTAACTTCAGGAAATGCACACCTGTTTGAAACAGGCAAAAATAGGTCTAAGAGATTCCAAACCCCACCAGTGTAGGTATTTTTTTGTTGTGGTTTTGAATGTATGGTTTGCTTTGGTGTTTTCTTTTTTTTCCCCAGTTAAAATTTTCTCTGTCTGCTGACGAAAATAAAGATTCAAAACATACACAACTCTAAACAGTTTCAGGAAAAATGCTCCAGCCTATTAACTAGCAAGTTATTCAACACTTGAATATAACTCACCATTTTCAGCTAATGGTATGCCAGTAAAAACTTAGTCACTTTGGCTAAAATTTTTCTGTAAATTATCTGAGTACCTACATTTACTTCCTCTGTGCCCCTCTCACTGCAGTTTAATTGATGCAGCTGTTCCTCCAAGGTCTATACAAGGAAGTGTCTTCTCTTCGGCAGTGCTCTTTCAGGGAGTCTCTGGTTGTGAATCAGAGCAGGCAACTGTGGTTTAGCAGGGATGACCTTCATTTCATAGGTATTGTGTTTTTCCATTTCTTGAAAATGCCAGCAGGCTGAGAAAGAAATGAGATTTTGAGCAAAAAACAACCAACAAGTGCATAGTAGTGCTAGGCCTTTACAGCTGAGCTCCCCAGAGCTAGGAAGGGCTGGGCATGGCTTTTCCTACTGGCTGTAGCTGCAGACTCCTGAGGTTTGTGCTGGGTCTAAACTGTAGACTGGATCGTGTTATAACTCTGCTGTCAACAAACTGAGGTGAAGTGCCTAGAAGAAAATCTCACTTTCTCTCAGCCAGTGCTGAAGATTATTCTGCAAGGAGGTATGATCCTGCCTATATTCAGAACACTGAGGAGAGGGTAAAATACTGCATAGCTGTCTACTGAGCATCTTTAGCCCAAAGAAAGGTAATAGGAAGTCGAAGCAGTATGTACTTAAATGCAGTAAAGGAGTATAGCAAAACATGCTCAGTCAGGCTAAAATACATTAAACAACAGTCAAATGCTGACATTTCTAATTGATTCAGTCCCTACTATTGCTACTTCATAATATTCTTCTCTAACAGTATGTGTGAATGAGTAGAATACAGGCACTTGGATGATTGTTATTGCCTTAGACGCAGTAATCTGTTACGGTGAGCGTTTCTCTACTTCAGAAGCAGTACCCATTGAAATCAATTGACTGTGCTGTGAATAAAGAAAGCTACCTCTAAAAGACCATCTCATAAAAAGATGCTATTCTTTAGAAAGCATAATTCTATTGTGCCAACAAATATCTTAATAATACAATGGATTTACTGTGTTACTAGTGTAGTCATTCCAATTCAAACATATTTAGTCTTTTAAATGAAATTCTTGAAAGCACATTTGCATATTTATATGTCTACATAGATGGGGGAGGCTACAAATCAAAGCATACTTCGTACTTCCAAAAGTAAAACAAACGAGGTTAAATCCCTAACCAAAACAACAAAGGCTTCAAGTGTACAACTCCACCGAGATATTCAGGCTCACATGCCACACGAGTTGGTCCTCTCAGGGCTGCACATATATGGGAGAGGTAAAAAGTATCTGTTTTTT
>WBMW01001463.1:1204691-1248276 GCA_013396635.1 Penelope pileata | reverse complement strand
GTATCTGTTTTTTTTTTTTTTTTTTAATTTCAATACAAATTTTGTGAAAACAGCTTGATTTAGCTATGGTCCTGGATAGAGGCTGCTGTGCCTAACATTGTAGATGCCAGTTAGTGTCATGTGTTAATTAACCACCAGAAAAAGAGATAAATCTGATTAGTTTATTACTCAGGAGAAAGCATGAGCTATCTTCTCTTCCAAAGCTGCAATGACATTAAATAGTTTATGAAGATAACAGCATGCTCACTTCACTTAGGAGAACCTTGAAGAAAGCAGCAGTCAGAACATATCAGCTATTCCCATCCATTCTCTTCATTTTCTGGGTGAATGGTAAAGTCATATATTCTGTTAAAAAAAAAAAAAAAAAAACAGAAGAAGTGAGAGAATAAACCCCACCAAATCTCATACATGTAATTCCCTGGATTCCATGAAGCAGCATTTACATTTTGACAGAAATAATCAGATCTCAAACTTCGTTTAGTGAATATTAACCTGGCAGTTTATGGAAATTAGGACTTGGAGAACTCCCATCTTCCCTTCAGTGGAGTTCTAGGTCAGATTGCATTTCCCAGGCTCCACCATAGTCACCTCCGTTCTTGCTGAGCTGTGGAATGACATGCAAAGGCTGATCCAGAAAGGAAGATGAATTCATGAAGTACCAAAGTACAAATCACACCAGGTATTAAATAATTAGCAGGTTTTTGGACATAAGCCATACCATATTCAACTGTTAGGCAAATGTTTAACATTTCCCATGGGAAAAGCAGATCTCTTCTTTTCAAAGGAGGTGTTTTTTTTTAGTTTTTCTCTTAAAAACAGAAGTGTTAGCCAATATTTCCCTAGGATATAAAAATGACTAAGATTGCCTTTTAAAACTTCTAAATGTGAAAGGTGTTTCATATTAAGCTCTTCTAGGCATTTTATCATTGAGATTATATGTCAAAGTTTGTTACAAGAAAATGAACTACAGGATCAGGACCTGATAAGATGTTTAAAATCCATTTCCTCACTTTTGCTTTCTGTTAAAAACTCTTTATTAAGAGAGTCTTTATTAAAATCAGAAATGTCTAATTGGAAAGAAGTAGGGGAAAAATTGCTTTTCCTCAATTTGGTTTTCATTAGTCTAAGGTTAAAATGAAGATATGTTCTATTTTTAATTTTTTATTTAAAAAAAAAAAAGGTGAGAAAATAAGACAGGTTATTTCGAAAACTGCAGAAGCAACTATGAAATCTTCTCTGTAAATTCCTCTATGGGATGATAAGATATACAGCGTATGTTTTATGATAAAGCAACACAACATGTTAATGGTAGCCACAGGAAAAAAAAAAAAAAGTCAAATTAACCAACCTCATAATTCACAGTAAACTGAAATATGTTGAAAAAAATACTTTCTCTAAAAATTAGTCCACAAGTCTTCTCATGACTGTAAACATGCTTTTAAAAAATTACATCTGGATAAAAGCTGCACAATTGGAGGCATCTGCTCCATCTGTCTTTGTGTTACTTTTTCACTAAATATCTATTGGCTGCAAAATATTTCATAATCAGACAGAAAAAAAGAGCTGTTACTCTGTCTCAAAGAGCTTTAACACATTTAATATTAAAGAACATGTTCAGAATTATTCTTTTCTTCATAGATGTTTGTATGTCTGTATTTTAACCCTCTTTTCTCTGAATATTTTCTAGCTCATGCCCACACCTGCAACAAATTTGGCACATAATGTTCACAGCTTTGTATAAGACTCAAGTGCCTTGTATTCACACTGATGGAGGATATGATTGTGTGCAGATGCTTATTTTCATTTTCCAATTGATTTTTCCTTCCTCTATTCAGACTTTTTTTTGTGTTGTTTAAAGTAAAAGAGAGATTGAGAGGTGAAAGAAACTCAAAAGCATGGGGTTTGGGAAAGAATTACTAGGCATGTATGTGAAATAAACATTCACAAAGACAGTAATTTACTGTTCAAAAAGCAGCCACAACTGCATAGTCCTATTTACATACCTGGGGAGACTCTCTGTCTGTCACTAGCCAAGGAACCGGTCATCTGAGCAGCTGACAGAGCTTGGATTTCAATACTGTGCTGGTGCAGGGCCCTTCATGTCCCGCCTTGTTGTTAATGAATTTTACTTTTGACTGTATATTTGTTTCATCAATGAGATAAACAATTTCTGAAATTCAGATGAGCATGTATGGCTGTGCAGGGCACCACTCACATCAACAGCTGGCAAGCTTCGGGCAGGAAGCAGCCAAATCCATGTCCTGGTATTTGGCAACATTTCTGCATTGCACCTTCCTGTCATGCTAACTTATGGAAATGCTGAGGGATTGAATAATGTTATGAAACTGGATTTAGTGCCAGAGATCTTATGCTAGAGGACAGATCCAGAGACCATTGTGCTGAGAGCTGCGTCATGGCTATGGCATCAGGGATCTTGTCTCAGTCCTTCACAAAGGAGATGTGAATGTGTCTACTATTCACTTTGCTGAGAACAAGACTAGGTCCTGAACAGGGAAACTAGGATATCCTAGAACTGTGATTCCATTTCTGATTCCTACTTGATACAGAGATTTAGATTAATCATTCAAGCTCAAATTTCCACAATCTCACTGCTCTGGGATACCTCACATTTTCAGTTTCAGCCTGAGCTGGGTATCACCAGATCTTCACCAAGTGCCAAGTGTTCTTAAGATGATCTCAAGACAGTCCAAAACCAAACCCAATTCACTAAGTACAAAGCAAGCAAACCCCACAAACTATTTAGTCTTGTAAAATATTGTCTAGCCATTTTCCATTTGCAAAACAGCAGCTGTGCCTGAGATAGGATTATTATCAGATATTTACACAGACTTCGGAGAGGCGGCTGCATTTTGCTTCAAGCTTTTTTGAAATCTGTGGTCCAAGGAGAAAGGGAATAATATTATCGCATGCTTTGCTTCTTATTTCACAAACATCCTTGTCTGCAGCATTGTTTTCCCTGCATTCTCAGTGTGGCCCTTTTCAGCTTTCAAGGAGACCTGTTATCTGGTCAGAGCAAGCAACAAAATTGATGCCATAGTCAGGGATTTGAGGAAGTCTTGTAAATTCATCAGCACTTCTCTATTTTTACTGCATTTTTTAAAAAAATGCACATGCACAGCAAATCTAGCTGAAGATTTTATCTGAATATTACGTCTCCACAGCTTCCTGTAAAGATGAGAAAATTTTATTCAGGCCAGAGCTTGACCAGCACAGAGTTCAAACTCTTAAAAGAAAAATCTAACCAAGGTCATGGAATACAAAATAAGCCTATGAAGGCAGTTGCAAGTAAGTCAGTAGATCTGAAGGTGATGGATGGCATCTATAGGTACCTGTCCTCTGGTTACTCTTGGAAGAACAAGTTTATATCACAGTTGTCAAAAATGAAGCCTTAGTTTAAGGAGTTCATGCTAATCAGGCTATGAGTGACATTCTCCTAGTGCCTTCTCCAGTCACCTAAGTACAGAAACTACACATGAATCTAAGACACTACTGAAGAATGACAAAGAGAAATTTAAACTGCTCTATTTGGGTCTTGTTTCTTTTTCGGATATTTTTACTGCCATCTATTCTATAATAGCTAATTCTGTACTGGTCATTTTACAATAATGGATCGCCTGTTTGCCACAGGCTTGTTTAGACATGCTGCCATGTTGGCAAGGCACACTGCAGGAGCTCTCTGTTGTGTCATTTCTTAAAATGGCAGGTCTCCTCCCCTCTTTCCTCCTCCTGCCCCTACACAGAATCCTTATTTTGTTCTGCCCCTTGACATGAGATGAACAAGGAATCTATAGGGCATGGAGCACAAGGAGGTATTCTCAGACCTTCCTCCTCTACAAGTACAAGTAGATATGGCTACTTCAAGGTCCTTATGAGCTTTCAAATTCAAATTGATTTAACGTTCCTATTTGACTTCTGCAACTAACAGATGTTGCTTAGCAGCCATATGCCCAAGTTTATCATGGAGCTCTGATTTTTTCCAAATGATATTTCTATTTGTTTATAAGTTGAAAAGGTTTTGGTTTAGGAGAAGAGATTTTTGTTGTTGTCTTGTTTTAAATACAGATTTGGCCATCAGTAAAAGGAAAAAAAAAAAAAACATTGCCTCTGAACTAAATGATTTCTGATTTGAGGAGAAGTGAACATGCACAACGAAAGACATACATCTGGAAAATACAGGAAATGCTATTTAGGTGCTCTGAGTAGCCAGCTCAAGTTACTTTTCCCAAATAATTACTCACCTGTCCTCTACAGCTCAGACATTTGCCAACTGCAACTTCCAAACTCAAAGACTTAATGCACTTCGAATAGTAACATAAGTCTTTTCAGATTGTAAATAAGTATGCATATTTTCAATTTGCTATGTATGCTAAGAAAGTGTCTCCAGTTTCTATAAAATGAAAACAAAGTAAAACAACACTTACCTGGCTTGCCCAAAAACAAATTTATATTTTCAGCCCATTGTATATGCTCCTTGTCCTCCAGATTAAACGGAGTTGAATTTGAACAGTCTCTCTGCTAAGGATAAGTTTTCAATCTGCCAACTTTCTATAACATTCTGTTGTCTTTGTTCTACACCCTTAGGGAAAATAGCAAATCCATTAAAATTTCAGTTTGAAGCACTATGCTACTGTAAAAGTTTGGATTCAAACATACATTTGGCAATTTTCAGAGCAAGTTTCTGTTTTTCAGTAAATGAAAAAAATATTTTTGTACCAGTGAAAATACTTGCATTCAAATTTTTCATCAATTTATATATTTCCCGAAATACCGTAGACAAGCGACACTTCAACACCCTACATGGCTCCAAAATCCCAAGCCACACACTGGGAAGAATTCTGTTTGCCTTTAATGAGAACTAAATCTTGTAGTTCTCTGTTAAAAACATCAAGTAACTAGAAATTAGTCCCAGAAATCAATCTGCATTTGGGAACAAATCAACAGTTTGTGCGTGACAGAAGCAAAAAATCCAACGTTGCAGAGCTGCATTGTGAACCATGATGGGAACCCAAATACATTATAGAGCTCATTTGTGTGACCCATTTGCCTGCCCATTCCACAGAGAAGGACACCAGTCTTTGTCAAGGATGCTTTCAATGTCTTTGCTGCAGCCACAGTTGTTAAGATAATTCAGACTTGAATCGTCGCATCTACAAATTTATCTTGCCCTGTGCTTCATGGTCACTGAACACTCAGAGAAAATCAAGTCTTCCAGTCCATCTCTGCTTCCCCCCACAAACACAACCCTACATCTCCTCCTATACCCTTGCTTCTCGGAGAGTGGGGACTTCCCTCCCTTCACAGCAGCCCTGGAGTAACCAAGCAGCCCTTAGCACTGTGACTCTTCCTTATCAATGTTCTTGCTTTGCCTTTCTCTTTAGGGACCAAGCTGAACTGTAGAATCATTGGATTTCTTAAGTTGGAAAAGATCTTCAAGAGCATCAAATCGAACTACACTATCAAGTCAGGAATGGATGAGGTTACAAGAAATCAAGAGAGACTACTTGGTGCTCCAGATAAGCAGTATGTGGAGACAACTGGTCTGAGCATCTTTGCAGGTCTTTGCAGGGATAGCCAGTTGTACAGCTGGCAAATCTAAATCATCAGTCTTGGCAGTGCCTTCTGAATGCCAGCCATGCTCCTGAGTTTTGTAAGCAAATGAAATGGGCAGAATGAGAACTCAATTGTAGTCTCAAATCCTTATTTCTTCTGAAGTCCCAGTTTCTCATTTTTGTTGGCCTCCTGGTTCTAAATTTGAACTCTGTTCAATCACAACAAACAACTTGATCCTAAATAATTGAAAAGTTAAAGGTCCCTGTCAAAAAGAATGAACTGCTTGAGAAAAAAAAAACATACCTACAATTCTTTCCACATCATGCCTTGAAACAGTCCTATCTACTAGCAATAGCTATATTTCATGAGTTTTGAAAACCTCATCTCTTTTTTTGTAGCTTCCTATAGTTGCCACTAATGTTTTAAAACTTGAACTGCTGATAAATATCACCATGCAGGATTTTTGGGATGATATGGATTTTCTTTGAATAATACTTTTAAGGAACTCACAGAATCCCAGCAGTTCAACATCTGCCAGCCCCTCAGCTCCACAAAGGAAGTAAAAACCTTATGCCAATGAAAAAAACACTGCTTCATCAACTACCTGGTTCTATCTACAGTATAAAGAAATGGCAAAGCTATGCATCTAAAATTATTTTGGATTTTGTGATTGAGAACATGAGATAATTTGTAATATTTATGTATATACAGATAAACAAACACATACACACATACCAAAATACCTATAGGCAGGGTAATATTTAACTTGCACCTTCCTTCTCAGTAGATATGCAGAAAGCTCAGGAAGCGTGATGGCATTTATTTTAGCATACAAAAATGCTAGAACACACAAAATCTTCATCCCTAACACTTGCTAAATACCTTTGCAGATCCAGTTTGAATCTCTGTCTTGGAAACTTGTCTTGAAATCAGTTTTGAGATGCCAGCCATGCTTAAAATTTTTTAAAACACTGCCTTTCCTGAGTCATTATAATTTCAATGTTAACCTGTGATTGCATATAAATGAAAACAGTCTGAAAATAAACCAAATCTAAAATGTATCATTCACCTAAAAAATATGAAAAATAAATGCAGAAAAGTAACAATACAAAGGTTTATTTCAAATTTTAATATTATTTTTTTCTGACCTTTCTAAAAATCAATTTTTTATAAATGTCTGTAAAAATAACTGTATTCAAAATTGACTATGCTAGCTGGTACACTGCTAAATGCAGTGGTGTGTCATTGGATAGTCGATGTGATCCAGCTCCTGGTCGGACTGAGGCCAAAGCTTAAAGCCCTATTCACTTCACAGAGGTTAAAACTTGGCACACAGTCTTTGTGAAGCCTGTGTAGATTCCTTCATGTTTTTACACAAACATGTTTCTACATGTCACTTCTAGGAGTTGTTGGCAAATTGTATGAGTTGTGTAAATGCAATGAACTGAACTTATTGTATGATATTAATTATTATGGTGGCTTTTAATTTTAATTTTTATTTTTAAACATTTTTGGTGGAGGCCAGATAGTAGGTTGTTTTCCTGTTTTTAAAATCTACTCTCTGTGCGTTTTTGCATTTTCTCTATTAACGTCTGGAAATGAGCTGCAAGAGGCTGTTTTCCCCACATGAAGCAGCAAAATCTTCTTTATGAGCCAAAGAAACCCCAGTCACTGCTGATGGCACTTCAGGTGATGTTGCTTAACCTACGAATCTCCACAGGCAAGGACTAACTAACTCCATCCTGGGAGAGCTGCATTTGCCACGCAATAGCTCCTTATTCCCACTGTGAATTGCAATCAGCTGTATGCCCATCCAATTAGGTATACTTGCTGGTAAACAACACATTCACCCTGGACATTTCCCATACCAGCCTTTCATTAGCTGTCACAGCCTCCCTTTAATTTCATCTGCTTGATGCACCAGTAGTGTCCATTTAAAATGTCACTTTCTATTCACTGGCATGCTGCCAACGATAACTTGCTTTCTACCTACAGTGCAGATAATATTAAAGGTGCACTCTCTCATGACTCTTATGAAAGCAATCACGGCTGGAACTATGAGCATTTCAGAGCTGCCAACAAACCATAATGGAAGGCACACTGAGAAGGGGAATACATAAAAACAAAAGGGCAGTCACTGTCAGCAATTAAAACCCTTCAGGCTGGGCATTGCTGGCAGGCCTAAATAAAGGTCTGCCGCTACAGTGGTGGGACCAGACCTGAGGGCTGCTGCCGAGTATCCTACAGCACTGCTTGCCCTCAGGCAGGGAAGTCTGTGCTGTGGCATAGTTTCTGACGAACACTGCTGTTTTCCAGTCTCTCATTTTAAGAACAGAAGCAAATTGCCTCTTCCATGGCAGACCTACCGATCCAATGGCCAGTTTTAAGACATTCAAGTGACAGTCACTGGTGTAACACTAAGATGTGTTGAATATTTTCCTTCACATACACAGTTGGGAAAGAATGACAGAAAAAAAAAGTGCAACAAGATCATTTAATTTACTTCCCTGCTTATTGACATTTCCATAGCAACTTCATTGGAAAAGTCATTCTTCTTAATGTTTCTGCTTATGTTTTGTTCTGGATGGATCAAAGGCCTAGTGCCAATACTTTGTTCTCCTTCCAATTTTGATCATTTTCAGGAAAGCTTTTTTTGGTGAGAATAAGATTAAGCTACTCAGAAACAAAATGACTAAGACTAGAGATCTGCATTTTTAGTGCTAAAATAATGAGGAATGCATCTGGTTTACCTCAAGAGCATTATTTTGACCATGATTCAAGAAGGCATATAAGCACGTTTCACTCCATTCAAGGCAGTGCTTTAACTTACTTGACTTTCACCACAATAGTCATCAGCATGTGCCAAAATATGTTCTTGAATCAGGACTTTAAGGCATCTATCAGTCATCACTTGCTGTGTGTCTATGAAGTATCAATGCACCAAGGCCAATACAATAAATTAATGAAACAAAGTACAAACTGTTAAGGCAACTAAAGCAATTCGAAACATATGATCTCCTTTGAAATCACTTTCTACCTCTTAGTTTTTGTATAGAACATTTACAGCAGGACATTTTCTCTCTCCTATTATTCAAGCATCTTGTTAAACCAACCTCAGTATCTAAAAACGTCAGACAAAATTCATAGGCCTTTTAAGCACCTTGGCCTACAGACAGCATTTGATATTGGAAAGAAAATCTAAATAGGTTTTCAGCATAGTGTATTCTTTGCATTTACAAAACACAAATTTTATTTCACCACTGTTTCAAAGAGCTAAAAACACAAAATAGAATCACTGAAAGCATCCTATAAAGAAGAAACCATAAAGGGCGTTATGCAGGGAAGTAAACAGCAATGTAACTAGTGCAATTTCTCTTTCTTTGAATTGATCCTACAACCCAAGAAAGATAAGAAGATCCAGATTCCTTTCCCAAATGGTTTGACTGGGAACAGACTCAAGTCAACACATGGCAAAATCCAATGTCATTATACAAGGAAATAGACAAGAGCAAAATGTTCACTATCTGAACAGGGATAAGGAAAAAACAGTGATTAAGTTATTGAAGCTATTGAAACATTCTTTCCAACCACCTGCTGCATGTTCCTGGGTGACATATACCCCTATCTGTATGTGTGTATATATGTGTATACATATCTATATCTATATTTATATGCATATGTTATACATATCTCTACATGCACACACATATCTACACATATAAACAAACACCTGCTTCTAAAGCAAACTCCTTCAGTTTTGACTTTTTTCTGTTGAATTTGAACCTAGTTTGCAAACAGCTAAAAAGAAAAAGGAAATTTAAGATGGCTACTGATCTACCACAGCATAAAAGAAGACAGGAATTTGTACTCTTAGAATTGCTCATACTTTTTAGATATACAAGTAAAACAAACAATGTATTTAGATATCTGCTTTGAATGTGCAGTTTCACACCCATCATTTTTTCCATACTGTGTGCTTTCTGAAGTGCTGCAGTTGAGAAAGACAAGACTTTGACACAAAGCAATACAAAATTGCAAAGCAAAGACTTCTCAGGAGCTGCAGTAGGCTTCCTCCTTAATTATAGATTGGCTCAAATCAGAGAATCCAGATCCAAACAGCCCATTTCTTCACACTACAGATACTGTCTGTAATTACACAGACAGGATTAATTTTTCTTTCCAGTAGATGCCATTGCTAGGAACAAGTCTTAGGAAAAGAACACAGATTTCTCTCTCGTAAGATGTACAGTGAATTTTACTCTATACTGAATGTTTGAACATAGCGCAAAGAAAGATGTAGAAGCACACTGCAGATCCCTCTCAAACAATACGTCCTAATGTCTCAGGTTTTTTTGGAGAACTGTTTCACAACTGACACACAGAAAATTGGAAAAAAACATAGAAACAATTTCTGCTCCCTGCCCCTCCCCCCATCCCAGTCTTTCACTTTCTGGGAATGTTATGGTTAAAAGAATGCTTTAATGTGCCTGCTTTGATTTATTTACATTCTCCCATCCCTTATAACTACCTTATTATGATTCATTCTGGCTTCACAACAATTCATCAGTCACATCAGCTACAGCACAGCTGTATTTCAAGTGAAGATTTACATAGAGGGCACCCAGTTTCTCAGTACTGGCTTGCAGGATGCGTCGTACATGCATGTGCCTCTGAGGCTGCAGGGTCACCAGTTTCAGGGGGGCTCTTCTCCATGAAAGAGGGAAGAAAAGCAACCAAACAAAAAGAAATGCACAGGCTATCCTGGGACAAGGCCATTTGTTTCTCCATTGTGATAAAGTTTGACATTTTTGAGATTTAAGTATAAACTCTATGATGTTATACTATGATATTGTGTAACACACTGGAATAATTTATGTACTATTCTAACATAATCTATTTACTCGGTTTTAACCTGAGGAAAAATGTGCATCGATGATCCTTTTTAAAATGAGATTCCTCTAGAGAAGGTACGTTCATGCCTTTTATCACTTTCATCAGTACATAAACATGACAGTTGCTATTCAAGAAGCAACTTATATTCAGAAAAATCACTGCAGCAGTATCTCAGACACCACAGTTTTATAATTATGAATGAATGAATGCTGATTCTTCTGTAGAAATCATTATCCTAGCAGAGCAAGGGAGAAAACATGAGCGAACAAACAAAAACTGAAAACGGTGTTTGCCTCGCAAGACATGTAGGCACATATATCTCCACAAGGAAGGTGTAAATCAAGTTAAAAATGGAAATGTAATAGAGTGGAAACTGAGTTAATTGTGAGTATATCTGTACATTTCCTGTAACATTAAGTATAACCTTAATTTCTCCATACCATATCCGTAGGAAGTAATTATTTCTCTTCTCTTACCCAAAGTTATTTTCGTCTCTTGAAAACCATGAAAAAGCAATCTCATACACTGCATCACACAACTAACCCCTACAGAGAGTCTGTAAATACCTGTGCAGTGCCATCCATAGGTAAGCACAGGCTCGGTTTCACCCCATTGTGAGGCTCACGCAAGTCTTCTCTCTGGTGTCCACACTATTCATATACAAGATAACTCTCTTCCCACACCCCATTTTCCCAAGCTAGCTGGCTGTGAAAACAAGTTTCTCAGCCTCACTATAGCTTCATGCAAAAGTGCATGTCAAAACATCTACAGCGTAAGCAAATAAAAATTTCCAAGAATAGCATTTTATGATTTTTAGAACTTCCTGTTGTAATTTGGAAACCCAAAAAAAAAACATTAAAAATTCATTTGGGATTGATATAAATTTTGTTTTTGTGAAATTAAATTTTCCTTTTTCAGTGTTGACATCTTAATAAAACTATAAATTGTAACCAAAACTCAAAGAAAAATACACACATTACAGAAATACTGAAATCATAATCTTCAAGCTTGCTTTTTTCATCAATTCTTCTATAGAAAAGATTGATCTAAGTTAACATTTCTACAAAATGTTTTGCTTTCCAAAAGATTTAATTTTCTAGTAGGAGATAATTCAAAGAAAAATTTCCAAGCAGCGTTAATGACAATTTATAGGGTTTGACAAGCAATATTTGTCTTGAAATTCAAGTTCTTATGTCATCAAAGCAATAAAATAAATGGAATTACTCCAAAATTGATCCTGTTTTTATAAAGATTTATAGATTGTTAGTAATTTTTCAGCAAACCCATCTTTCTCAGAGAAGCTTAAAACATTATGACTTCTATGCAGTGTCCACTGCTTTGAAAAATGCATTTTGAGATCCTGTCAATGTGACAGCTAAGATGGATATGCTGGAAGGTAGAGAGCAAGAGGAGAGACTCTGATCTCTCTCATGCCTTGGTTACTGCAAAAGGAGGAATTGAGGCAGGTGACACCAACACGGGATCTCGCTGACATCCAGGCATAGCCAAGCCCTCCTGTTAGAGAGGCTCACATGTACACATTCAGGGAAATCAGAAAGAGAGAAAGACAGGGCAGCCAGGCTACATTCATTAGGATAAGAAGTTAGACTGTGGAGTGTGCTTCCAGTCTGGAATGCAAAAATAAGGAAATCACTGACGAAACATAATGCAAGAAATTAGGATAAAAAAAAGAAAAAAAGATGCAATTCATTCTTTTCAACAGTAAGGACAAATAGTGACTATAGCAAGTTTCCAACAACTGTAAAAGCATTTTTTTCTTTGTTAGAATTGTTAACATTTCAACTGAATTTTTAAAAATGTTTTCTAATTCAAATGAGTTTAAGTCATAATTAAGTCATAATATTTCTGTCACACGAAATGACCAAACATAAATACATAACAGATCCTTCTTATTCAGCTAAATTATTGTTTTATTCTTCTAAAAATCAAAGCTAAAGTCAGACTTCCCATGCATGGAGGAGTGAGCCTCCATGATCCATCTCTATTTTGTTTCCAGTTAACTCTATTTGTTTAAAGTAGAGATGACTTTTCCTCACAAAGTAATAAATACTGTGTTCGGAATTTATTTTTAGGTCACATTGGCACAGAGATTATGCCCTTCAAAATGAAATTTCCACCTGAAACGCTGCAGAATTTGAAGGGTCCATAACCTTAACATTGTCTACCTTGAAGAGAAAAAAACTCAGCTGCAAAGATGCAGTCTTAATTAAAAGGTGAGTAAAGTAACAGAAAAGCACCAAAGTCACCCAAATACCCTCCTTGTTTGTGCCTGTGCCTCTATCAAGCTATTCCTTCCTGTATTCTCTGGTGTACGAAGGCAGACAATAAGATACTTTTCTTCCACCTGAAAAATGAAGTCTGTGAAGTTTCTATTTTAATGGAAACTTTGTCTTTATTCTCCCTGACCTTCAGTGAGAAGCCCTTTGACACCTGATACACCATTCTGCTAAACATAACAGGGCAGCAGAGCACTGGACGGCCCAGTGTCAGGCCCTTAATATACCATTGCATCTCAAAGAGGAACATGATTCTCTTTGTCCATGTGTGCAATACAGAGCTGATGTCATGAAATGGCTATGAAGAATAATACCATCAGAACTGTTTATTTAATTAGCAACAAGGGTAAAATCCTTCTAATGCAGCTTGATCAAGGGTCAGTTTGAGGGGTCTTTATCAGACTCTGGGTAGCCTTCAGTGGCTGAGGCTTAATAATAATCTCTAGACTTCAATTTCCTACTAATAAAGGGTAATATAATGTAGGGTAAGCCCTCTTATTTGTTCAGATCTTTTTAACCACTGAGGAGCTAATATGCAACAACTGAACAAACAGTGGCCACACAGGTTTCATTTTTAGAAGCACAGATGACCTCTGATGAAAGAAATGATCAGTCAAGCTCCGAGGCAAGGATGGAAAGTTAGATAGCAGATGCATATTTTTTCTTTGCGAGCCTAAAGAAAAGCAAGATACTCCTAAGTAACCATATGTGATATCAAGTAAAAGTGCCTGAAAATGACTGTGGAATTGTTAAGCTACAAAATTGCTATGGCTTTCAGTGAATTTCTGTTCATAGGATGTGACGGTCCTTACAAGCATATTGTCCTAAATGGTATCTGTAGAGAGCTCTAAACCTATTAGCATTACTTATGTGGCAAATTTGCTGAAGTCTTAATACTGGCTCTTTACAGTTTTAACAGCAACTAAACTCACTTTGCTGTTCGCTTCCATACTCTTATACAAAGACTATCTGTCTAAATCTCAATTTCCCTAAAGAAACCCTTGTCTATGCAAAAGGCAGCTGAAACATAAAAGATTTTCCTAATTATGAAGGAACAAAAGGTTGCCCTTTTTAAATACATATATATATATTATATATATAAAATTTAGGAAAATCCAGACAATGTAGTAGCCTCCAGGTGTCTAGACCAATTTCCACACTGATTCAAGACAGCAGGGAGACATACAACATGCCCACTCGATGCAGGATGAAATTCAATCTCTTTAATCCAGGATTTTCAAGACTGTGTTCAAAATTTTTTTCCTAAAACTGCTCTAGCTTTGTTTTTGGTTATGTCCACAGGTTTGAGTTTAGTGTGCAGTTCTGTGCATACTCACCTTTCTTTGGATGCCATTCGTCCCACCTCTAATTTGCCCAGAGGGTTGCTCTGGCAGCAGCTGCCTCACGAACAGCCCTGTCTTCCCATGTCAGAGTTTTAATCCATTGAGTCTTTTTCCCTGGGGTGGGTGATCAATGCAGAGAGTCAGATTTATGTCTCTCTAAATATATTAGTTATGAAATAAAGCCCAGAGAGGGTGCCATGCTATCTTTTAGCATGTTATTAGGAAATAGATGTGATAAAATCAATACTTTTCACTTCTCAGGCTAGAATAAATTTTAAGACAAAGATGCTAAAATGGAATATTGAAAATACTTGGAAATATACTGTAGTATTTCACTCTGCGCCAGGTTTCTGTAACCTAAGTACTGAAAGAATGAGAAGCAAATTAAAGAATATGGTCTCCAGTGAATAGCAAACGTAAATCCTACCAATGTTTACAGGAGTTACACCTACACATTGAAAAGGCAGTAAACAAGACCTTTAAATTGATTACCTGACAAACAACTCTAAAATGAGAGCAAATTTTTCAAAGCACTATGTGACTCTATTTCAAACCCTTAAGTTTCATGGATTTTACGGTTATGGAAGCAGTTTGTAAAGCTTGTAAAACAATATGTACAACATACAGCAACAGGAAACAGCAGAAAAATTTAGTATTTACAAAGATAATAATATAAATAAAAGCTATAGCTAATTCAACACCAATAAAGTAGGTGGCAATATGCTTGTAATTATCAGGAAGGGGCACTGTATAGGATAGAAAAGGAGGTTCAGGTGGTAATAAAGCTACGTGCAGCTACTTAAACAGTCAAAGAAATTAAATAGCAGCAGAGCTACAAAGCGTCTCAAGAAAACCTGCACTGGATTGTTGTAAAAGGTCCAATATTGGCTTAAATGACACTTATATCATTCCTTCTGCATAAATGGCAGAAAACTGCTGGGGGAGAGCAAGAAGAGGGGAAATAGTATCGGATCTTGTATGTAGCAGAAACGTAATCTGCAGGAATCAGATCAAATTCAGTGCCTCTGACAATGACAGACCTTATTTTGCCTGCATACGTTCCATGTCCCAAAAACAAAAGAAATATTACTTAGACTACTGCTGTGAGGAAATGTCTTGCCAATCTCCTCCAGAAATGCTTGTTGAATCATGATTCCAATGAATTCCATCGTAGTGAAAATTTAGATTATTTCAGATATGATTATTGACAAGGTGCTTGAAGGAATATACCCTTTTGAAACCTTTTGATATCTCAGAGTGTCACAACAGTTTTCTTTGTGTGGTTCATGTATTTCATAGAAGTTTTTGTATCAACTTCACTCCTTTTCTCAGCCCACTTGTCCTCTTTCTTATCTTCAGCTTTCCTGTGCTGTGGATTGCAGTCCATTCAACTTTGGTTTCCAAAAAAGCATCATCAACTTTTTGCCCTCTCTTCTTCAGACTGACCTCAATATTGGGGACTGATCTGCAAATGGATTCCCAACCTCCAGCCCCTTGCTGATGACAAGCTTTCCACCTGTCATCACAGACAGATTCTGTAGCCAGCAGTGATAGAATAAGACTGTGTCATCTTCCATCCTTCCATAGCTCCTAGGCTTTTTTGCTTCATTTTTTCACTGTCATAGTCATGGCACAGACACTATCTTACTATATTGGATGAGGCTGCATCACAAACTAATAATAATGAACTAGCTGAAGTAATTAGCTAAGAATTGATTGCATACAATGTTCTCAAACACAATTATAATACTTCAAAAAATCCCACACTGAAACAACATCAAATCATAATACCACCAAAAACCACCAGTGTGTCCTCAATCTTGTTTTTTCTTTAATAGAACAGTACACAAATTCATTCTTTGTCAAAAAGAAAATCATATGATCATATATAAATTAGAGAATTTTAATATATTCACTTGCAGCATAATAGAGGATATTTCTTATATGTAATGTATGTACATAAAAATACATGTTAGCGTTGACTTGTGCAGGTCAAATTGATGGCCAGGTTAAAGGTCCTAGGTAATCTGGACTGTAAATCTCTGTTTTCAAATTGTTGACTTTCTGTGATGCAAAAGCAAATAAACATGAAGACTTTATCCAGTATTGCTTGCACAATCAGATCATTAGATAATTAAAACAACAAAAGACACACAAAAATATTGGCTATAGATGTAAATCAATTACTCTAAAAGCAATTACTTTGAATCTAAATTAGCCAGGGGTAATATGGGAGATATATAATATTTAATTTGCTGTATGGCTCTGGCACAAATCCAGTCAAGAGCAGAAGCAAACAAAAGTCGTTGCTTCTTAGTGATAGTAAAGTGCAACATCACAATTGCTCTCTGTTTGTAGCCCCAGCTCTTAAAGCAAAGATGGAATTAGCACTGCAACAAGTTATGGCATGGAAAGAAAATTCAGCTACTTTGAATGAAAAGGCTTATCATGAGGCAGAGTGAGGACTAGTCTGGGGAAAACATCTTCCCATTTCTTCTAGATCACACATGAATTCTGTCACCAGATACGTGAAGTGGATTAAACTTTCGCTCAAAACAGGTACGAAGTAGAAAAAATACTTAGAATGAGTGTATGCTGCAGAATTAAGTGTATTGAAAGAGATCTGGATACTCTAGAATAGTCAGGACCTGCACATTATTGCCACAGCAAACTCTTAACTGCTCTTCCTGTACTTTTTAATTGCAGCAGACATTAAGCTAGGACCAAACATCTTCCTTTTGGATGTATTTTCATACGGATCTCTAGAACACCTTTGCACTAGCCTTGAAATTTTGGAGTTGCACTGACATACCGCATTTGCACCTCTGGAGATGCTTGCATACAGGTTGACTGATTACTTTTGGTCCCAAGAGGCAGTCAATGTCTGAGCCTGGGAGGGCTCCTCCTGTTGAGAAAGAGCAACTAAAGAAATCTACTGATGAAATCTCAGTTGTCTGATGTATTTCTTTGTACTTGTGTGCCTAAAAGCTTTGTTCCCCCCTTCAGGAGGGAAAGGCAAATTTTATCTTTTCTTGGAGAGCAGCTGAGCATGGCTGGGGAGAGAAGCGGTGGGAATGATGGAGAGCGAGAGTCACTGCAAGGGACTGTGGACCAGCAGCTACCATAGAGAGAAGACACAGTGGGACAAGAAAACTCCCTAGGAAACATTTTCCTGCAACTGAATGGGTTGAAAATTGGCGTTATGAGCTCTCCTGGGAAAGACAAAGCAAGCAAAGGAGGAATTGTTTAAAATTGCTCCTTTCATCTTTTTTTTTTTAAACTTCCTTCTCAGTTATACTCAATCATTTTGAATTGGCCCTATTATGAAAAGGCAGACTTTTTTTTTTCCTAATGTTCCATCACAATTCTATCTTTTTCTTTTTTTTAACTTAACCACCCATTTGGAGAGAGAATGCCCTAGCAGGTTGACCTCAGGCCACCCTCAGCCATCTGCCTAAATTCAGCTACAGTGTGCTCTAGCATGGGGCTGGCTAAGCAGCCCAAGGGCATCGGGGAAAATCTTTGCCACAACCTTCACAGTCACTTCACGGGGGCAGAACTACACACAAAGCAGGATCCCAGCCTCACCTAGCACAGCAAAAGACCTGCCTTATCTCTCAAAAACACCTCAGGGCAGTCTCCTCAAACATGGCTGCAGATCTAACAGCTTTGTTGTTTGGTTGACAAAAGTTACCCTTGCTTCAGGAGGAAGTCTTTATTTCAGTGATCAAAGAGAGTACAGTCTTGAGACATAGCCGACTCTTATCAGAGCAGGTAAAATACACGTACATTATTTGTATGACATCTAGAATCTTGCACATATCCCAAAGCACTTCAGAGAGCTACATCATGCATTTAAGAGAAATTAATTTTTGTGTCAGGCCAAGGCAACTCTAAAGTCACAGTTAAGTCTTTTTTTGGAGGAAAGCCCAGTGACAGGCGAGATAAAGTTTCATTTTAATTTTCCCTTAGAGCAAGAGTGGGGGGAAAAAGGAGTAGAGCTGGGGTCATTAGTGGTGGGGAGAAAAGGTAGTATAATGCTGCAAAGGGAGAAGGGTTATAGTTATAGCCAATCAAAAAGAAAATTGCCTTAAGTACTGTAAGTAGTTCTAAGAAAACCTCAAAGCCTACTTAAGAACTTAAAATAGGACAAAATTGGTGCTTGAAGAGGCACACTGGACTTGTTCTGAGTATCTCAGGCTGTTCTTCTAAATGAATTCTCTTTTACTATACATTTAATTTGCCCCTGTGTAAACAAATGTTTGGTTGAATGAAATCCCAGGATGGGGTAGGGATTCAGGGAGGTTAGGTTTTGGGAGTAGGTCTCTCCAGACTAACCATTCTAAAAAACAAAAAGACTTTGGAGGACTAGCTCCTTTTAATATGCTAAATAAAATAACCTATTAAAGCAGTGGGACAGAAGCTTTCGTCTTTTCCTCTGCCTCCACCCCAGCCCTACGGTTGCCTGGGGAGGGAGGTGCAGCATCTAGCCCCATCCCTGATCCAGCACAGCTACTGGAAAAATAAATTACCCAGCTCGGAACACGAGAGAAAGAGCAATTAAAATCTTTCTTCTTTTTTTAATCAAGGACTGTTTTGCCTTGGGGGCTTGGAGGGGAAGGAAATCAAGCTTTTCAAGCTTTTGCGGAGTAGGCTTTGGAAAATATCTGTAATAGACATCCCCGTCCTCTACAGACTGTGCTCTGCCCTTTTTTTCTTTCCCTTATGGCACACTTGTAGGAAGATTTTTTAGACCTTAAACTTGTCACAAATGTAGCTGCTAACAATCTGCCCCCATGTTCAGATGCTCTTGCGATTGCTTTCTCCAGTAATTACTCAGTGGGTACGCCACAGTAAGCTCCATAAGTTACAGCTAATCACTCTTAAGTGCTGAAAGCAGGACTGTATTTCTGCAAAGAAACAGCAATCAAATATGGTAAGCAGATGGCTGTTACTTGTCCTGTTACCTCACCGAGCACAACAGATTAAGCCATGATGGATTTATCAGCACTGATGGATACATTAACACCATATGCTTTTATAGAATAAATAGCTTTTGACATTTTGTTATAACTTCTGATGCCCCACTTTTTTAAAAAGCATTTTCTCCTGAAACAAAAATGCAGATGTTTCCAACAAAGCACATAGGTTTTCTTAGGCTCTCCCTAAATGTTGTAGTTCAGCACTTTATGCTATGATAGACATAATTAAAATCCCAGAAATATTTCAAGAAATCCGTAGTATTTCTTTAAACTATAAATTGAATATTCGCTGCTCTAGAAGCTTTTTGACCATCAATTCCTGTAATTGATCAATGCCAGCATTTTAAAACTGATGAAAGTCTTAGCTCATTTACCATATCTCAAGAATCACATATAACACTGTGTAAACAGGAGTAAACCAAACATAAGTAACCAAGAACAAGTCCATCTGATTTATAGGCTGATCTGTAGGGTAGGGGAGCACACAGAACATTTAGCTGATATTTCTCAATCCTAGCAGAAAGCATGTATTCGGAGCTTTTCAGAAATCTTCATCTTTTGAGATGAGTAGAAAAGTAACCAAGCCATTTTCTAGGAGCAGGGGTGTCAGCTGCCCGGGCTGCTGTCAGTAAATGAGCGGTTGAAATGGATAATTCGTGCACTGACACAGCAGACGCTTCAAAGCCGGGCTCTGAACAGCTATTGCGCACAGTCATCGTACAAAGGGTGATCAATAGGCATTCATTTCTGGTCCTTCCGCCTCTAGAAAAGCAGAATGCTAGCTGCTTAAATTGGAGTAACGCAGTTAACAAAACCATATACTTTCAGGGGACAATAGGCATTTTTGATGTTTCTATTCAGTACTCCACAGTAGTTCAAAACATGCTTAAAAAGCCTATTCAGTGTCATCAATCAAAAACAGCTGCATGTGTGCACATTGCTGCAACTTCTCCGTTCCTCCCTTCGTATTCTTAAGTTCCTGTACAGGTCATCTGTTTGGCGTTTGTTAATTGCTCGTCTGCAGTCTAGGTTTTAATCACCTGATCCATCAAAAGCCCTTCTTTCCCTGCCCATATTCATCTTGTCAGTTAGTGACATTTTTTGTAATGAAAGCGGTAGATCTATTGATAGCATCCCTCAACAGAGTGGAAGGCATCCTGCATTAGCTTTGTCTTCTAAACCAGCCTGTTCTATTACAATTGACCTTCTCTTCTTGATTACCACACAAATCATAATCCTCTCCCCTCTCCTCCCCCTCCTTCCTTCCCCCCCATCTATTAGAGTATTTCTTCTGTAGCCGTTCAATTGCCTGACTGCAGCTGGTAATTGGATTCATGTTTGGAGCACAGCTTTCTACACACAAGCCTGGAATAATTCAAACAGGACCCTGGCCTAGGGCTGGGGCCATATGTTAAATTCAGATTTGTGTCTGTAAAATCTGGAGTACCCTGACAGGAGTATAATCCACTTAACGGCACGAAATCCTGTTTTATTTGCAACCTGCACTTATTTTCTCCTCTGAAGTAAAATTCCATTTCGCTACTCTTTTAAGATGTTAAGGGCAAGGCAATTTCATTATGGTGACTTGGTGAAATGTAAAGATGATGTTACTTTGGCAACTGTCTTGCCTCTCCCTAGGTTTCAGGAAACAATGCAGGCAGTTTTCAATTATGGTAATACAAAAATTAAACACCATAAAAAAGAAACTCAAGCTGGCAGTATGCTTTGTGTATACCACACACCATTTCCCATGTTATCTCCAGAGCCCAAAACTTACCACTGGGACCAAGCTCAGATAAGATGAGGCACTGAAAAGTCGAAGTGCAGTTAGCAGTATCAGCTCTCCTATGCTACATGCAACATTATTTCAACATCTATTTGTTCACCTAGAGTTAAATAATACAGAGATAAAATGCAGTCAGATTCATCTTACTCCAGCTCTCTAGGGTATGTAATTTTTCCTATTCTGTATCTGGGGCCCTGGCACAACCAGCTCTAAATTTTGCACAGATAATGCCTCCAGAGCCCCTTTTTACCTCAGCTTCTTCCAGCCTAAGTCATAAAAATAATGCCAGTTTTTAACTGGTCTAATGCCACAGCATATGCCAGCCCTAGATAAGAGCATCTCCCAGTAACCATAAGGACAGTCTGGTGGTACTTAGCTCACACAGCTAAAACTATACCAGCTCCAAAAATAAACGAAAACTTTGTACCTACCACATGCTGCAGCTCTTCTGACCCCTTCTGCAGCGTCAAGGTCTCCCAGCCCAGTTGCTACACCTAGCCCTGGACCTCACCTAGCATTAGCCAAGACGCCTTTACCAACCCAATAAATAGCTATAATGCAAGGATCCTTACTGATGAAGACTCTCGGCATGGGGTCCTCGTTCTCCACCCTCCCAACAATGGCAATGAGGTTGCACCAGAGCATTCAAAATATTCCCTGGGTCTCCCTCAGCACAAGACTCATTAAATAGCTCATGTGGAGCAAAAGCAGGAGACTTTAGAGAGCATGAGGCAGAAGTGAGGAAAGAAATGAAGACGCTTTCCTTGGAGTTGGTAGAGGAATCCCCAAAGCCCCTGGCTCATAGCTCCTTCTGCATCTCCTGTATGAATTCCTCTGCCAGTTTGGTAGTCACAGGTACTTGTGGATCACCTGGGATTTCCCTACAGCTTTGCACAAGCAGTTCAAAGTTTCAGAAAACTGTCTTAGGACTGTTTAACCTGGGGACATCAGTGTCCCCTCGCTCCCTTTTTTCCCCTCCCTGGTTGCATGCCAGAGAGGATGAGTGATGCTTCTTTCCTCTTCCTTCTCTCTCCCAAGAACTTGCTCCCATTACACCTGCTTTGCCTCTTGCTTTAGAAATGAAAGATGCAAAACCTTCTGCATCTCTGCTAGAGCTTCTTCCCTCCATAGTCCCACATGATACTGGCCATTGCCTGTCGTCTCCTGGCCTTTTCCCCAACTCCAAACCTGGACCCACAGGCTTTTCCCTCTGTTTCCATATATACATGGCACTGAGCCCCAAAACAGACTGATCCTTCCCTCCCCCATTCCCAGGATGCAACCCCCTTCAAGCACATGGGTGCCTCAAGAAGAGATGAGAAATCAGGCTTGGGTGTTATTACACACACTCAATTTAAGCATTTTCGTCTGAAGCCAGCTCATTCCCTGAGCTGCTCACTGTATCTCAGCTTGAGCCCAAGCCTGACAACAGGTGAAGCAATCAACCTGAAGCAAATCACTTCTGAATGTCTTTCAGAATGTCAGGGGGAAAAAAAATAAAAATAAAAAGATGTCATTTTAGTAAAATACTTCAAAGTTTTGACATTTGATTTAGGGGTCATTTTGTACCAATACAACAGCTTTTGAGCTTCTGGTGCTAAAGCCTCTGTCTGTGATGTGGGAGATCTGTGTTACACTTCCCGCTGTGCTTGATTCAAAGCAAACCTGGAACACCAGGACCTACATTGTACCTGGGAAATGTGTTCTCACTGCCCTGCCAAACAGTCATCTTCACCGCTCCATTTTCTGTAAGCAACTCTTCCCCTCAAAGGGCTTCTGTATGTAGTACAGTATATGCTGTGTGCCCCCTATGAAGTTCTTAGGTTGCTACATTTAGTTCAAAGCAGGACCTTGAAACTGCTCTCCCACGTGACAGGTTTAGCTTTCCCTTCTTCTCATTTCACTTCATGTTCTGTTCAAGATCTAAATTTTCTTGCTTGAAATATCACTCAAAATAACACATTCCTGCAACAGAATCCATTCTGACAACCTGACATTTCCCAGTGTCCTTCCTCCAGAGGAGAGGAGTTCTGGCAAAGCACAGGTAGCAGCATTCTCTGTCTCACTAACCTGCCAAAATGAGCTCAAAGTACCACCAGAATTAGAAAAGTGCTAGAAATTGGTTAGAATTTGCATCTACTGCCCTCCCCTCTACAGCATCTGCACTGGGTTGCTCACCTCCTCTTCTTTTGCCACTAAAGGTCTGAGATATAGGCTGATAATATTTACTTGAAACCTTTGGCCCATTCTGGCCCATTATCTATTTGCTGCAAGAACAGTAAACTCAGTGAACGATTTACTAAGCTTACAAGTTCAATTTGTCAGCAAACATTATCACTTCTGAAACCACCTTCTTCCAAAAAACCCTGCCATACTCTCCACTTTTGGTGTTTCCAGCACTGTCTCCTTCCATGGGGCCACAGCTTCCTACAACACAAATGCAGAACTCTGCACACAGAAAGCAAGGGTGTCCTTTGTGCCCATTTGGTTTTGAACTGTCAGCTTTCTGACTATTTTCTCTTTCTCTACCTTGAGAGAATGCTCCAGGGCTTGCTAACTAAAATCTTGTCCCTAGGGTTTAGATGCTGGTGATGGCCTGATATCCTCTGCTCTACAGGCAGGCTTCAGCAGTAAGCAGAATTTATCTTTTCACCTACATCTATCCTACAGATAAAATGGGTTTTCTTCTGCACTACCTGATTGAAAGTCTACTGGAACCAATGGAATCTGTCTATTGCTGACACTGCCAGCATTTATTTGCTACTTTTCTTAAAAGTGCAGCTCCTGAAAGTAAGTGATGAAGTAAAAACTTCACCTTCCTCCTTCTCACTTTACTTACTGCTCATCTTTGGAAATCCTTACATCTCATACCCTCTAAGCCTGAAAATGGTACTGAAGTGAGCTTTAAAGCCATTAAAATGACAGAAAAACTTCTTTTTCTTTCCTTCATCCTACTCTTTTATAGCTTTAAACTCTTGGCTCTTCTAGAGCTGAAATACCCTCCAAGTTGTGATTAAAGAGGCCATTTCTGGCCATGTGGTGATGGAGAGCCTCTTCACAGGTGCTGATCTACTTTTACCTCACAGTAGGAGATTGGGAAGTTCTGACAAGCTGAAAGGGACCAAAGAGTTACTTCAAATTGCAGGGTATGATTCACCTCCTCAAAAGTCTTCTCACAATGTGCCAACTCACTCAGACAGACATTGCTATGAGGTTTGGGGCTGAGAGAAATGCAAATTATTTCAGTGGAAAACTGTGTAATAAGCACAAATGCACTGGTAGCATGCAAAAAATCTCAAATTAAAGAATGCACCCATTTGTATTGTCTTATTTTGTTTGTGAAATTTGTCTTAAAGTTACCTGAAATTGTGTCTAATAATCTAACTAGATCAAAATTCTGTCTGTGAGAAATAAAAACTGTCAATAAAAGTTTATAAAAAGTGCCTTACTGGATGTACCTCAGTCAACACTTAGTCTGTGAAATGCAATCAAGATGTTAGGTGTTTCTTTCTGGAATATTTGAGATGCCATCTTTTGCCATCTGTTCTAATTATTTTTGAATAATTTGGCAGATCTCCTTGCTTTTGTTGCTGAACAACAGAAGCAGATTTTACCAATCTGAATCAAAAAATAAAATAAAATGCTGGTATTACGTTCTAAACTACAGCAACATTAAACAGTCCACATCAGCAGCTTGCCCTCAGAGGTCTGGAATGTCCAGGTAGATAAAGTAGACGTAGGTCTTGACAGCTGGCCATCTCTGTAAGATGACATAAAAGTGAGGGAAAAAATAACTAATCCAGATATAGGCTGGCTTTAGTTCTTGCACAACGTTTCCCCTTACCTGGTTCATTTTCCTTGAAGAACTCTAAATAAGTTTATCAAATTATTCAGCTACTCATCACAGCATCTGAGGCCCTCATTCAGCCCCTGAAAGGAAGAGAATCATTATTGACTTTCTTACATGTGGAGAAATGAGACCAAAAAGCAGTAAATGAATTCCCCAAGATCCCACAGGATGTCAGAAGAAAAGCTGATGATGGCGCACAGGGCTTGCTATCCCCAGATAAGAAATTCAGGAATTACTGTGGGATCTTCCTTAGAACAGTCACTATGACTTAAGCAGCAATATTTTAAGGTGTGGACCACTTATTCAGTACACGGATATCCACTCCAGACAGAGTCCAATATAATGTGTTTTCTACCCGTTTGTTGACAAAGCTCTGCTATAGTATAAACACTATGTACTACTAAGTTTCTGTAACAGTATACAAAGCAGCATGGTTCAATATGAGTCAGCACTGAACGGTGAATAACAGGTTGCCCTGTTACTTATTTAAAGATAAATCAGTCTCCTCAATCTACCCCAGCCAAAAACACACTGATACTGAGGGGGGAGGGGAAAAAAAAAAAAGAAAAAGAAAGAAACAAGGAAATTATTTTAATAGCCAAGTCTTGAGTTGTGATCCTGTTTCTGCCACAGGCTGGGCTGTAACCTTCAGCAGGGCCTTTCTTGCACTGCCTCATTTTCCCTTCTGTGAAACAGGCCAGAAATTCCTCCCCATGCTTTCTCACAGCTTTGTTGTGAGAGCTGATGGATATTTGCACAGTTTTTTGAGCATAATAAAGTCTAGAAAGAAACAAAGTATCATCAGAAGATTGACAGTGCTAGAGTCTGTGTTATGATGACTCCCATGAGTCATGTTATGGAAAATAAACAGGAGAATGACAAACAGCAGCTTCAGCGGTAGCACCTGTAAGGCTGTATTGTCAGCTTCTCTGTTACAATTTGTGTAACGTACATAAATGTACTTGATTCAGTTTGCAAGCTTGAATCAGAAACAGAAAGGAAAAGGAAGTCAGGAAGACTGGTGTTCATTTTTTTGTTTGTTTTTGATTTTTTTTTCTCTCACAGTGTATCTATACACCAGGACAGGGCTTATGATTGAGATCAGTTTTCATTCCCCTATTTGAGTTAGACAAAGCTAGGGTGCAATGCTTTTCAGCTTAGTCTTCTCTCCACAGAAGGCATACTCAGTTTGTCATAGTGCCCTTACAACCGGATCACTCAGCAAGCACAATCAATGGGGATGTTTTATTTCTTCAGCTGAAGAAATAACGCACTACATTATCCCCTGCAGACAGTGAAAATGTTGTAGTGATTCTTGAACATAAGTATTGCCGTTCCCCCATACCATGGACTGGAGGAATGCAGTTATGTGTGATGTGGACAGGACTTCTGAGCCCCTCCCCACCTGATTCTGCTAAGGTACCACGGTTTCATGCTATGTCCCTTGTCATAGAAGATATTCCCTCTGCCAGACCACCAGTTGATTTTCATGCTTTCAGATAAACCACTGAATGAATCAAAATTACCAAAAACATTTTCATTTAAGTTTTCACAGCCAATTTTTTTAAAGCCAATGTTTTCAGTAATTACTCTTGTTTTCGTATGTAAAACTAAAAACCAGATAGGACCTATTTTTCACAGTGGAAAGATGAACTATAGGAATATAATATTATTTACAGATTCAGAGCACCACATATATTGACGATATATTCCTCCTAATTCATTACCTCTTTTATAAAACTTTGGTTGCATTTTCCAAATTTCTAATAATGAAAACCATAACATGAAGTAACTACATCATGCTCAACTCCTACATTTGCAATTTAATTTGCAGAGTGCTCTGCAATTAATAGACCAATATGCTATAAGAACATTTTAGACAGTATTAAAACTCAGCTATTATAAGCATTTATATAAAATTGCTTGCCAAAGCCTGAAAAATAAACTTAAACCATACAGTTCATCTTCAAACTATTTTTATGATGCAATTCCTTAGGAGAACCAAAATCAGTCTGTGGTACACAAACCACAATAGTGATAGCAAATAATAAAATAATGACTTCTATACTTTGATAAAATCTTTCTACATCATACACGTACATATAAACCCAAGATTTTAGCATATAAAATAGTTTTTCACATTTGTATGACTTCTATGATTAAAAAAATCCTTGACTAATGTAATTTCATTTTTTATACAAAAGTCTCAACAAAATATTAAAACTCAACAATTTCCTTGTGATCTTTCAAGGAGAAAATGAGAACACTTCTACAATGTTCAGTGGAAGTATTTTTTTAAGAATTTGCTTTTTGTGAAAGAGCTTTAATGAAAAAATTTGATTTTCCAACCAGCTGTAATGGTAATTACAATGTTAAAGCAGAACTCGTTCCAGACACAAAGGACATGCAGACACAAACAGCATATTTAGATCAGTCAGTGGACCAAACTCAGTCATAGTGTAAGCAAGAGCTTGTTAATTTTACTGAAAAATGCACCAGAAGACAGCAGTGAAACAAAGAGACAGGCAAATGAGAACACAGAAGGACATGGCAGACTGCCAATAGGAGATGGAGTGTAAATCCAAGTTTACATAAGGGTAAAAGAATAAGAGTGAAGATCAAAAAGGAAAATTCCTCAAGTTGTCTTAAAGGTGAGATGCTGAAAAATATTTACTGTTTCAATAATAATAGTAGTAGTAGGAACAATAGTAGTACTAGTAATAATAACAATAATTCTGCACTAAAAAGTACAAAAACAGCTATTAAGATCATGGGTGGGAGAAGAAAAACTTCACCGATTTCCTGATTCAGAAAGCTAGTAAATCGAACAATAAAGAAAGCAATTAAGATAACCTCACCCTTTAGATTTATCTATACAATGGTTATAAAAAACACTGGGCCAAATGCATCTCTAGTGTAAGTGAGCATAACCCTCATTATCTCCAGTTCAAATTATACTGACATGTCATGAGCTACTTTGATCCTGAAATTTCTATCAGGCACATGTACGAGCATCTCATATACACAATAAAATTAAAAAGCTATTAAAAAATTTAGAGAGCAAGTTTACTCCATTTGTGCGTGTTCAGAAAGATTTTAAAGTTTACATTTTACTGCAAGCCCTACTTTACTCTACAAACGCATCACTTGTCTCTCAGTGGTATCACCTAATCTCAAGCAACATAAATTCAGATTTTTACTTTTAAATTTTTCTTGCCAGCGAACTCTGCACCCATTGCGTATTATCAGAAAATCAAGATGAATTCATTTTGGCTCACATTTCTCCAGCAGTGGTATAATTTAGTTGTAATTTTTGGATGTTACATTGTATTGACTCATTCTTCCAAGGCTGCACTGCATGGAAAATGCCAAAAGAGCAGAAAACACTCAAAATTTTATCTCTGAAAAAAGCTCACATCATCTACTTAGTACTTTTGATATTACACTGAAACACAATCTCATCCTGCCAAATCCTGCTGGTAGATGTCAAAAATGATAAAATAATAAAAACAGCATTTTGAACTGTTTGTAGTAGCAACGCATGTAACCGCGCCCAAAATCTTGGAGGCTTGCAGTACTATGAAAAAAACTATGGCGTCAATCTACTGATGCAATAACAATTAGCAGGAAAGTATTAAAGCACTGAGTTAATCAATTAGAATAATTTCAGTAAAAGCTAAAAGGAACATATGTGAGAGATTCTGGGGCTTCATCTAATTGTGCAAGAAAAATAAGAACCTGATGCCTTCACATAAAATAAGAGCAACTGTATGCCAATGCAAAGGTGACGATCTGTTATGCTATCAGACACCTAGCCAATCTTAATAGGTTTTAATAGAAAATAGTTGTAAATAGTAAAGATACAGCAGAAAGGCCATGACAAACTGTTCATCCAAATGCTTGTAAATTTGGACTCATTCGAATCTGAGACCATTCCTAAAACTTGTTACGCCAGCAGAGATGTCCTGAGAGGAGCAATAAGAGCAGTCTGGGACCGCTAATCTTGTATTCTAAAAGAGTGGGTTCTGCAAGACGAATCCAGCCACAGTCTTCTGTTAATGCATAGACCTCAGGCCAATGCAGTTTACTTGTCTCTGAAACTAGAACATGCTGCATCACTGTAAACATTTATATTAGATATTTTTCTGCCTGTACTGTCAGTGTGACTCATCTTTTTTATATCTACAGAAAATAAATGAAAAGGTTTTAATAGTTGATTCTTATGGTTCAGATGAGAAACAAAACCAAGCAGATCAATACACAGCAAATGTTTATTTGTCATCATTTCATCAGCTCCAGAACACTAACATAGGAATGAAGAGCATGACCAACCAGTAAACCGCTGTGGACAGTAAACAGTAAAATACAGTCTGTACGTAAAGAATTCAACGTCATTCATTATCTTCCTTCACATTTACTATTCTAAGCATAGCTATTCACATTATCTCAATCTCTAACACTGAAGAATTCAAATACTTGAAATAAATTTGTAATTATGTTTACAAACTGAGAAATGCTGTGCATGGAGCATCTTCTTTGCAAAATGTCATGATCCTGCAGGACCCTATTATCCAAGACAACCTGAATAATATTAGTACTGCCTGCATGTCAAATGCACGCCTGAGGTCTATGCTCATTTGGTATGGGTTGCTGGTAAGGTGATGATAAGAAAAGAAAAGGCTGCTTACATATTCATAAGGACCAAACAATTAGCAAATCTCTAATTCCAGACTCAAAAATAAAAGGTGTGTGTTGAAGGTGGAAGTGTCACATAATCATATATAAGATAATAATCTTGTGGGAGAAAATTACTAAGATTACAAGGGGAATCAATGTACCTGTAATTAACAAAATGGCAGCTGTAACAAATGTTCACCCCTCTAAGACCGTGATGGAAGACAAGAAGGGATCTACAGGATCAGTTTGGTTCCTCATGAACAGAGGCATTTACACAGCAGAGTTTTAGTCCAGAAAGGATGTCATAGTGCCTGCTCCATGCATGCTCATACGAAAATCACACTTCACTGACCTCTCTTAGTTTACTAAGTGACACCTAAAAGAAAGAGAACACTGGAGGATATCAAGGGTTTCACTGGTGTCCTAACCACCTATGACAGCAAAGGTAAAAATTAGTAGATAAAAGTCTTTGGGCTTCCCTTGGAAGAAGAGTGTGCTCTGGAGAAAGTCCCTTACAGCTGATCTCTTCAAAAATCGGAGTTTCATAAATTACAAATCCAGCAGACCTCAAATTTATTACTTCTTTCTTTTTTAACTGACATCTTGAAACACCTTTAAAATATCTTTGTATAAATAGTTCAAGTATTACCATTTATTTCTGGAAACTACACAAAAATCAAGCTTCATTACAGGCACTTGCAATAAATATCCAAAGACTGCCGTATATAATGAATTTTTGCCATTGCCTTCACAAACGCTAATCTGAAAAAAGTGTTTGTTCATACACTATAATTATTCTCCATATGGCAAGTTGCAATAGTAGAGCTGTTCTGGCTGAAACTCATGGTAAACTGTGTCGGGGGAGGAGGGGGGTGGAAATAAAAATCTTTACTATCAACAGACTTATTTGAAGTCTCTAGGTTTGGGTGTTTTGTAGATAGACCATAACAAAAGCGGAAAAAAATCAACACACAACCGTCATAAGCACTTTTGTTGGAATAGAAGAGGAAGGAGGGTAACATTGTTTCTTCTGATGGTGGTTTTGATTTAATGTGTGTCTGAATTACAGCATAAAGTACCAATAATCTGATGTCTTCCATACTTTCAACTCAAAATCTATTTTAGAAAGACATGAACAAATGACGGTGAAATGTTCTCATTATCTTCTTACCCATGAGATCTACAGTATGAATAGTAAATACACGGATGTAGACAAAAATATGTAATATATATTTCTAAATCTACTACAAAATCCAACACAATGTGTTTTTTGAAAGAAAAAAATATAAACATTTGAGTGAGCAGCCTGTGTATAAAGGCTTGCCTCTATTTTATGAGCTGTGTATATCTTCAAGAAACTTCTGGAATCAAGAACTTTTGATGGCTGTCAGAGGAGAAATAATAGATTAATCAGGATATGTGCCAACATTTGCTAACATGCACACAAAAATCTGTCAGTTGTCTCAACTTCTTTGATCTTTTTTTTCTTTTTTATTACACACGTAGCTGACTGTTCAGGTACACCTTTTCCATAAGGCAAAAACCACAAAGAGAGAATTACATCTTATTAGCAAATTCAGAATACAATCATACAAAACCAAATGTTTCTATTAATGCCCAAGCTTCTTAATTATACTACTGGAACACAAAAGCAAATATAGTAGAAGCATAAAAATGAGGTGGTACCTGGGGAGATAGCTGCCTGACAGAACCTGAAGAATCCAGGTCCTTCCCCAGGATCCACAGAGGCCTCTGGGTCTGACGGATTTCTGGCTAACCAGGAAGCTGGGAGTCCAGGATTTAGTCTTCAGATTGCAAATGCCACTTCATTCCTTTTAAGCTATTTTGCATTAAAGCATCCTCTCTCTTACACCATTTTAGCATATTGTTTCCAATCAGATTTGCATTCAGATATTTTGAAAAAAAAGTGACCTTTTCTGGGAAGCATGGCAATTCCTGTTCCCACAAAATCCATATGTAGCTTAGCTCCCATCACCACTAACCATTCAAAGGCTGCAAAGACTATGTGTTTTGTTTTACATTCAACCTAGCTGACACAGCTGTAAATTGCTTGAAAACAGATTAGCAGTAAGAGTTTCCTTCTAGAAGACTATGTCAAACAGCTCTGGATACTGCAGAGAAGTCAAGACAACTTTAAACACAGAGGAACTGTCACTGTAATCACTGCTCATCACCAAGTCAAGCAATGTTTAGATACCATGAGGAATTGCTATGTTTAACATTTGAAAGCCAAGACGTCTTTAAGAAATTCATACCTAGTCTTTATTCTTAAATCAACTGGAGAAAGTTTGGTTGAATGCTATCTCAGAACACAACAAAATATCCCAAGTTGGAAGAGACCCCCAAGGACCATTGATTCCAACTCCTGGCTACACACAGGACCACCCAAAATTCAAACCCTATGTTTGAGAGTATTGTCCAAACACAGATTGTACTCCTGCAGCTTGGTGCCATGACCACTGTTCTGAGCAGCCTGTTCTAGGGCCCAACTGCCCTCTGGGGAAGAACCTTTTCCTAACCCAAAACCTGACCCTCCCCTGACACCGCTCCATGCCGTTCCTTCGGGCCCTGTTGCTGTCACCAGAGAGCAGAGATCAGTGCTGCCCCTTCACTCCCCTCGTGAGGAAGCTATAGGTGGCCATGAGGCCTCCCCTCAGCCTCCTCTGCTCTGCGCTGAACAAACCAAGGGACCTCAGCCGCTCCTCATACGTCTTGCCCTCCAGACCCTTCACCACCTTTGCAGTCCTCCTTTGGATGATCTCTAACAGTTTTGTGTCCTTCTTATACTGTGGAGCCCAGAACTGCACACAGTGCTTGAGTTGAGGCCGCAACAGAGCAGAGCAGAGAGGCACAATCCCCTCGCCCAGCTGGCAGTCCCAGGCCTGGTGCACCCCAGGGTATGGTTGGCCCTTTTGGCTGCTAGGGCGCTGCTGACTCATATTCAACTTGCTGCCAGCCAGAACCCCCAGATCCCTCTCTGTGGGGCTGCTCTCCAGCCTCTCATCCCCAGTCCATACAAATAGTCAGGGCTGCCCCATCCCAGGTGCAGAATCTGACACTTGCTCTTGATCAGCTATGTGTGATTGCCCAGCCCTTTAATTTGTCAAAATCTCTCTGCATGGCTTCTCTACTCTCTAGAATTTAAAGGAAAAACAATATGAGGAAAATACTACAGTGTAGAATGGAAATGGATACAAATTATGACATTAAAAAAAATGTACCTACAAAAAAAGACAAATCTATAGCTTTGACTTTAGGATAAACTTCAAGTAGGTTAATACTCATCTTTCAAATTTCAAGAGTTATATTGTTGGAAAATTATATCTAATAAACTGTATATCCCAAACTAATTAATATCGTTACTCATAAATTCTCACAGAACTCACTCAGCAATCAAAGAAAGTGCTGAAAGTGTAGGGTGAACAGTCTATCTATAATTCACAGCTGACAATAAGGTTTAAAATACTTAAAGTGACAATGTTAACAAAGGGTCTATTGTGCACTTTATATTGGAATGTGTTTTACGTATATATGTGTTTATATTCCCTCGATATTATTTTAATGATCAGATTGAATAGTTCAAAGTTGTATTTATTTACAGGAGCAAAAAAAGAAACCAAAACCAAAATGCAGACAGGAAGTCCTGCATCCAAACAACAATAAGAAAAAAGCATATTTAGCAGAGGAATTTTGTACCCTAAAATTATAACTGAGTTTTGTAACATTCTTCATTTTTCAAGAGCCTACTATATTTTTTAGAGAGGCATATGCAAAATTCACAGAGAATCTGTAGACTTGGCTATACTCAGATCTATATGGTAGTGAAGAATGTGAAGTATTTGCTGTTGACATTCCTGTAGTAAGCACAAATTGACAAAAGCTGAAATAAAGCGTATCTTGGACCATTCAGATTAGGGTGGCTATTTTAATTGTATTTTTTATTTTTATTTTGCATGTGATGTGACGTCATGTTTGAAAAGGATCCTTAGGAAAGAGATGTCTTTGTGCAATCTTCACTACAGAAATATCCACATCAGAGACAAAATTGTAATTGAACTCCTTTCTAGTAATCTATACAAAGAGGCAGAGGTCTAAGGGAAAACACAGATCAAATGACTTACAAGTGGAAAATAATTACAGAAAAAAAAAAACACAAAATCAAAAGAGACTACAAAGTTAAGTGAATAGAGAAATGTAAAAAAAATGTGCCATAAATATATGCTTTGTAGATAAAACAGTGTCCTCTAGTTACCAATATCAACACTTGAACATTTAAATTATATTTTTTTAATGAAATTAAGATTATGCAGTGTTTTCACACATCATCCACCTTTCCGCACTCTCACATTCAGGTCCTTGTATGGATTAAAAATACTAATGGTTACATATCTCAAAAATGTTCTCAAGTTTTCTTCATATTGAAATGCAGCACAAGAGCAATCATATTTATAGCTACAATATCATAAAATTTCTGTGGAAATAATTTTCAGTGGGTGGTCTGTTACGTCTTCTACAAAAAGTTAGATTTTAATATAGAAACATTATGATAAAAAAAAAATCTGATTCCAATTTTGACTCAGAAAAATGGACTGACCTGATCTCACACTTCACCACTCTAGGCAGAAATACTACCAGGTCCTTACCTTATGCTCCTTGGCCATGCAATCATCTTCACTGTCTTTGACTCGAACCTACAGCCCAACCTACCAGCAGACTCTTCAGCCTTGCAACTGAACTAGGCATGAAAACCCATATAGGACACCTGCTGATGGATCACTGAATAACCTCCCACCTGCTTTTCACATACACTGCTCTGGACCTAGGCTGGCTTAGCATGAAAATCTAATTTTGAGAGGGGTGAAGGGTATGTGGTGAAGGGTCAGGTTCTAGCAATGCATTCAAATAAGCTGGTGATGTAGGACAAGCAGGAGGAAGGAGAAGGGTGACTTGACTCACACACTGTCAAATATAGCTCACAATTCACCTAGCTGAGTTTAATTTTAGGCTGAAGGTCTAGCTATCCAAAAGGTTTTCAGACTTACTAAGACTGCAAATGGCTGGTCAGTAGAGAATGATGGATGGGACCTTCCCCGCAAGAGCCTGAGCACCTCTGTGTCAGACTTTTGCTCTCCAGAGATCCAGCTTTCTGCAGTTGGAGTGATCACTAGGGCCCACAGCCAGCTATTACTGCCACTAATGACATTTTTAGAGGGTGAAGACCTCATTGAATCCATTGATGTTGACCCATCGGGACTACATTTTCTTTGTGCAGTTCAGGGAATTAGGCATGCAACTGCTATTAATGAAAACAGGAGATCTGTATACCTAGTTCCTGGCTCACAGGGCTGCTAACGTACCCCATAATTTGAGAGAATTATGTCTTAAAGGCTATGCTGTGATAGAGAAATCACTCATGATGAAACAATGCTCAAGTGGTGGAAAAATCTTGGTTCTAATGTTAAATGAATTTCTCCAACAGAGACTTTCAAGCAAGTATTACAGGATGAAAATTTCACACTTCAGAATACCTAATTTAAAATAACAGCTTATATTTTAGGTACTCTGGCTTACTGAAATGATCGGTGCCTGTCCCAATTCATTTTGTTGGAATGTGCTGCACTGCTTAATCAAAACAAAACCTAAGACATATACATTTACTTTTTTTTTTTCAGTGAACATAGTGATTACGTGTGGAATTTTTATGTTGCTTTTTGCAAGAAGAGGTAGGTACCCATAAAAACACAAGTGGCCTACCACCAATGCCATTATTTTAATTGACATCTGTGAGCATATTTTCTGAAGTTGCATCAAGACAGACGAGGGCCCTTTGTGCCCTTGTGACAGCGATGGCAATCATTAAAGATTTACCAGGGTCATTAAAGTGAGAAATAGCAGTAATGCGGAGCTGAATATCACCATCCCATGTGGATTCAACTGAAGTGCAAAAAAACCCACTACCGAATTAGCTGAGATCCTGCACTGTCACCTTAACCTCGTTGTAAGCAGGAAAAGAAAAAAAAAAAATCTCCAGCTTGTGTAAAGCACATTAGAGTAGCACGTTTCACTTATATGGCAGCTACTGCCAGTGAAGGACATAATGATCCCCTTTGCAGTAAAGCACTACTTGGGCTTTCATGTTGTACCAGCTCCAGTGAGAGCTGGAGGGGAGACACAGGGTCAGCATTAGTGCCATCCCAGGAAACATTTCTATTGGATTCCCTGGGGATATTGTAGCAAATGCACCAGGAAGTGGCTTGTGGACCATTCCCAGTTGCCCGTGAAGGGTGGCACACACATGGAGGCCTTGATGTGTAGCTGGGACAGCCCACCTCACCTTTATCAACTGCGAGTACACTTGGCCACAGCATGCGGGCAGGACATGGATAGCTGCTCATTCATGCCCTTCTGGAAATGCTTGACAAAGAACCAGCACAGCATCTCTGAAAGGAGGTAACAAGCACTATGACTCAGTAGGTTACTACCTTACAGCCCAAGCAAACCTCGTACCTCTTTCCACAGCATCTGCCTTCCATCCAATGCTCTTCTCTCTTAGCATGAAATGTAATTTTGCTTCATTGTTAGATGTGAACTTAAAAAGCAACACCCTACTCTATCTTTGAAATAAAGTCCTCATGTACGCACTGTAACTAAAGACACTAAGATGCACAGAAAGCAGCAGCTGCAGGTATAGCATAGTTTAACACTTTTAACCACAAGCCTGATGACTCATAGGACATGTATCTTGCCAGAACAGCTAAGTGTAAATCACGCTAAGGTAAAAAAAAAAAAAAAAGAAGCTATTTTTAAATCATTATCACATTTGTGTTCAATTACTACAATACTTTGTGAACCGACATCACAAAAATCCTAGGAGAAAAGGTACAGGAGGTTTCTAACCTTGCTTTGATTATCCTGTTCATTATATCAAAAAGAACAGGAAAGCGGTCTCCTACAGGAATCAGTCACCACTCTTGTTTTAATCTGCCTCCTTTGATTTCCCGAGCAGCCCAGATTAAAGATAGACCTTCTCCTCTGCCTGATGCTGCCTCTCGCTGCCGAGCTGCAAGACGGAGGAAGCAGCACAAAGGCTTTTGTCTACCATGGCTGCGTCAACTGGCCCATGTCCTGGGTCCCGCCAGGCTGCGCAGGGCGGGCTGGGCTTCCACCAGTGCCTGGATAATGAGACAAGGGACAGCACTGGGTGTGGGGAGGGGGACAAACATAACTGCAGCCTAAAAGCAAACACTCTCCAAAGACCATTCTGCATGCACATATTCATAAAAAAGTGTTGTATAATATTAGTTATACATAACAGTGGTCAGTGCTCAGTTGATTACAGGAGAGCTCTCTATCGTGCATATGGATGCTGGTTTTGCTGAAGTCGTGGGACTCAGATATTAAAGTCCTTTTCAAGATAACTTTTGCCAGTTCTGGAGATCCCAGTGGAGAGGAGGAAAAAAAAAAAAAAAAGCATGCACCTATCAACTCACACCTGATATATCTGTCCTTCAGAGTCAGACATCATTATCGCATGATGCACAACGATGAACATGTTTTAAACATATGTTTTACATGGCGCAATCAATCACAATGCAACTAATAACACTAATAGTTGGTATACAGTAACAATACACCCCCAAGCCTGTGCAGTGGAGAGATAATGCATTTCCCAGGTCATTGGAGGCACTAATTTCACCTTCTGCCTCATGATACTTCCAAGGAGCATGTTATCTCAGGGCAACACATGTCTGTTGGTGCCTGATTGTTTAATTATTGTACACAAAATTCCAAATCAGAATAATTGTCATCTTGAGGTACCACTGTGCACTGCAGGGTTCTCTTAATGTAAGTGAACAAATGTCAGTTTATGCAGCAAATAGAATGACCTTGGTAGAGATTTGTTCCACAAACTGATGGCATTTCACAAACTTAAAGCACAACTTGAAGAAGAAAATAAATACAGATGATGTAATCACATTTTCCGTTAAAAAAAAATCACATCAGTTTGTGATTTAATATGGAATTTGTCTATATAAAATGTCTTTTGTCAGAATGCACGAACTAGAATCTCCCAAAAGACTTTCCTTAGGTCATTTCTGAGTAGCAGTGGATGTTTTAGTCTTTCTTAGTGACAGCCTTCCATGTGGTACAAACAGACACACACACAGTTTGGAGCAAGGCTTTGCATCCAGCCCGTTAACGCGAGGTGGCTGGGTTACACAGTCAGTCTCTGATCCAACAAAATAGGTGTACGGAGCAGGAAGGACCCAGATGTGAGCAGGTGAAGCACTGGGCAGTGGATACTCAGTTTGAGGTCTGTCAGGCATGGCCCCAAGTCCCCAGTAGGACCACCACACACAGAAATGAACCTGCACCTGAATCTTCTCCATGCAGTCTGAACGTCCGAAATACTAAGCGGCCGTGGCAGAAGTGTTTCTAAATACAGTTAACTGCGTTTACTTCTCTTTCAGGAGAAATCAGAGTTGAGATGCATTTCCTCATGCAGCTCATCCTCAAAACTGACATAATTCCTACAAGCAATGGGATTTTTGATCAGCTGCCATTTTCTGTCACACTATGTCCTTGAAAAAGAAATACTGTCTCTTTAAAAGTCCTTAAGACTTTGATTAACGTAGAAAAAATATCAGCCATAACTAATTGTCGTTACTGTTTCTAAAAACTCAAATATCATCATGGTAAGAAATATATAAGTATCCAGGCATGTTTATTTACTACATATGAGGAACTTTGGGGTAAATTAGAAACTTGAGGGAAACAAAAGGTTTGTAATCATCTCTGTGCTGTTCTGAACTAAGGCTGCATCATAAGTTCTGTTTTGACCACTAGAGCAATTGGTCCTGACTCGTCACTGGAATAAAAGTCCATCATCTGATTTGCTTTGATATTTGGGATGACAAATCCAACTATGGGATGCCATCCAACTATGTGATACATAGCACACCAGTCAATATCTTAGGAGAAATCACTAACAAGAAGGTATAGAATCATACAAAAAACAGAGAACTAAAGGATCAATAATACTGATTTTGTGCAGCCTCCAACCCTGCTGCAGGGTCATTAACACCCAGCCCAGTCCTGAGAGACATCTGCGCAACCCATTCCTTTACATATCCAAAACATCCTTAGCATAAATGTCACAATAAGGACTCAAGGCTCAGGGGCGGTTGTGGCTAGTGAAAGGAATAAAGCACTAAGAAACTGATGAGATACGGAAAGTAGCTTTTAAAAAGCAATAGTCACAACTTCTGTTATTTCTTTTGTTAGCTGGAATCAGATTATCTTCTAGAGGTTTGGGGCACATCAGCCCTTCTTATAACAGTATTTACAAGTACATGCAACTTGAATTCTGATTTTGCTTTCACTCAGATAACATCTTTCAAGACATCTAAAGCAGTCATAACTTCTCTAAAAATTGTGTTTCTGTTCAATCAGTTCAGTGTTTTACAATTACATTTATCCTACATATCTAGAAGTTATGAGGATACCCAGTTCTACAAATTACACTTCACTTTGGATTCTATTTATTTGCATTGTCAAGTAAATCAGCATAAAAGGCAAAGATCATTTTGTTGAAAGAAGAGGTTCTGAGATGCACACATCCATGCTACAGGCAGTCTGGGGGTTTGGCCTATAGTTAGTGCGGTCCCCAGACTAAACAACTCCACTGCGGGCATTGCTCAGAGCTGGCTGAAACAGGGCTGTTTCTCTAGACACACACACCCTCCTCTCCTGCATACACCTGGAAAGGTTATTTCCCCTTTAAAGGAATCTAGTTCCTGTGCACTGAAACTACTCAGTGTACACACACAAAACACAACCCACAACCATATTTTTATCTTTTGAATGGATATTTTTCAGATCTAAAGGTATTTCCACAACTTTTTCCCACCTGTGATCTTTCAGTGTCGCTTTTCACTGTGCTCCTTTTCAGCTGCAAGGAGAAAAATTATGAGCTCTTTCACAAAGGATGTAGCTTTGTTTTAGTCAGGGTGAGAAATTAAGGATGCTCCGACTGACAGCATGTGGTTTCTATTTCTGTTTATAAGCAGCCTTACAATGGTAAGTCAAAAGGATTAGAGGAAGGTCAGCATTACTGTTTCTTGAAGAAACCAGCGATTGTGGATTCACTTCAATATTTTTGCTTTTCAAACAAAGGGGAAATCTTACATGACACATTTTTTCTAACACCCACTCATTTTCTTCTTTTTTTTTTTAGTAACTGAAGAAAAGGTTAGAATTGTATGGTTATTTGCCTCTCTTTCCCCTCTTTTCATCCATTGCATACCACGTATTATACAGAGGGAAAAAAAGTTAACTTCTTGTATGCTATGGACCTTGAAGTATACTTTTCTTATAACTGCAAAGCAAAGAAACAGCAATATCAGTACAAGCCATGTACTACTTAAGGCAAAAACACTCAGAGGAGCTATAATGTCTCTGAGCAACATCACAGTCAAATACTGCAGAAAAGCAAAATGTTCTCTGCAGTTGTCTTTTCATTTTCCATTCACTTACAACCGTCTGATCTTGATGATCACTAGCATTAAAGGGGAAAAAAATGGGATTTATTCATGTAGATCAAATCAGTTAATTGATTTATTAACAAATTGTAAATAACTGCCAGTCTGTGAGACATACATCCTGTTGTCCAGGCTACTTTGGTAAAGTTGGCAGTGTGTGCACCCCCAGGTCTAGCCACTCTGTGCAGCCCACTCCTGAAAGCACATCAGGGTGGAGAAATTGCATCTTGAGCACAATACTGTGACACAGGCAAAGCAAATGTAGCACATTTGCATATTTCCAAATTGCACACTATTAGGACCTACTTTTCCTTCCAGAAAAAGGACTGCAATGCTCCAGTTGCTTTTAATGGTTGAAAAATCATGTTCCCTTGAGTGAGAAGATAAGCTGAGAGGATTTTAATTAAAACTCACTCTTCCTCATCTCTATTCCAAAAGTCTGTTTCATGTTAAAAGAACAAAAGCCAATCTTTCTATCATTTCCTGACACTCCAGCAACATCTTGCAGCCTACCTGTTTGCTCTCTTTTGTAAGAAAACTGGATTGCACAAAAGTATTGTAAAATAGGACCCATACATGAGCAGACACATCCTGAACTCTAGTATGAGAACACATTTGTAGCAAGCCAAACTGCAAAATGGCAGTATTGCTCTGCTGCATGAAGCAGTATTTCCTAAGAAAATGCATGCAGCACACTACATACTGATGCTACTGAAAAGCCTGCAGCAGCGGGTCACACACTGCTCTTCCAAGCTTGTCTTCATAGGGCTGGGGCTACGGTCACCTTCTGCAACGGCAGCAGTGAAGATGCAAAAGCATCTCATCCATGGGCATCTCATTTTTGAGGCAGGACAGGGACAACCCAGAGACCTGCCAGGTCCACTCTCTCTAGGTGGCCAGTTTGTGGCTCATCTGTCTCTGACTAATGGGTGGCTCAGGTGGGCCTCCTGTGCCTATGAATTTTGGGTGAGCTGAGTGGGGAGGGCCAGGAGGAGTAATCTGAAACAAATACTAAAAAATAAACTGAGTCCTGTACCTACAACAGAGCTGCACTTCTACAGGCAGCCTGAAAAACATGTGGGAGCTCTGCTCTTCAGTGAAAATTTTTGCAGAACCACAAAGGTTTTGTTTTGTACAGATCCCATGGGTGCATTTACAGCTGAATCAACAAAAGCAAACAAAAATGGACAAAAGTATTGAGAAAATCTAGAAGTTCACATACCATTGTCTCTAATGGCAGAGCTCATTTCTCTGTTTGTTATGTAATTTTTTGATATGAAAGTAACCGAAGAAGTCAAACAAGCAGCCTAAAAAGAACCAGCTGAAGCCTATATGAAGGTCTGTGCAATTAAGCAGCACACTTAAATATGGTAAACTGAGCTTGTTTTGTTTTTCTTTTCTCAGCCAGTATTTATACTATGAGATTTTTGGAGGCAAGAAAGATTTGAGATGCAGGGGAGATAATTTTTACTGTTTTTCTCACTTTTCCATTTTCATCATATGTTTTCCTTAGATAAGGGCAGAATTATTTGACTGATTTTTTAATTATTATTTTTACCACAATTTTGTTTATGCTGCAGTTTTCATGATTTTGTCCTGAACTCATCTGATTACTCATCATATTTTCACTTCTTTCACTTGTAAAAATGTTTTGATCTCTTTCTGTTTTCCTATATATTTAAAGATTTCACAGCTAATTAAGATGATTAACTAAAAAAGACTAATTGCATTCATAAATGAGATGCATCACTTCTGATTAGCAGGTGGCTCTTTTGTGCTTTGATTACATAAAAACAGATGGAAACGTGGAAGACTTAGCTATATCTGTCTCTTTCTTTACAGACTGCCCCACTTTTCAGTTAACGTGGCTAAATGACAATGAAACCTATGAAAAATTCAGATTACTTACTTTTTGTCTTTGTCATTTCCTGTTTGGCAAAAGGCACTTTGCACCCTTGCCTTTATTAACTGAGTTTCCAAATTATTTTTTCTAAATATTTTGTGTCTTCTACTCACAAGCTTCAAAGTAGCTAGAAGAACAGGAAGATAAAACACACTTAAACATAAGTATTCTGTTTCCCATGTTGATTTTCAATGAACAGTATAAATATTCTTTGGCACCCATTTACAAACAAAAGGTGCCTAAAAATACTCTTTTTTCCCTCCGGATTCTTTTTTGCTACATTTCAATGTAGATGCAGACATATAACACTTCTTTTCTCATATCCAGGATTTTGACCCTGAGTATTACCAGTAACGTTACTTTGAATTCACTGATTCACTGTGCCTTATTCTCCTACCTTATTCTTTTCTTTAGGCTTCTTTTTTAATGCTTACTTCTTATAACCCGTGTTTTCCTGTTTTTCTGTTTGCTCATTACTTAACCTTTTTGCTACCACCTTCATTACAGTATCGGCAACTTATCCCTTCTTCAAAACTTGACTTTCTCTCGTTTAAGTAATTTTGATACTGACATACAAAATAAAACTTAATCCACTTCAGTCCACATCTTAGCATCTGATACATGTTTGTTTTGTAGCAATATATAAAAAGATACCAAGTAAATTGTCTTTTCATTCCCACATGTATAGCGTCATGAAAGAAAGAAGTCAGATATATCTTGCAAATTCACATAGTCAAAGTGCTGAGAAAATTAGAACACTTTTTCCTGTTTGTGCTTTCATACTTAAGGGTTCTTTATAATTGTACATAATTTATTCTTCATTTGTTGTGAGTGCCTTGTTTCTTACTATTGAGCATAAATAGGCTAAGCACGTAGCTCAATAGGAACTTGTTTACTGGTCTTATCTGTCTTCATATATTTTTTACAATGCTTCACATTACTTTTAAAAATATCTAATACATTGTTAGCCAAATATATTAAGGATAATATCAGAAAGTTATTTCTTTGTGGCACCGCCAATCCATGATAATTTTATCACCACACAAGTAAGAAAAACAATGAAAAATAACAGATGTCTACAGCCACATGACCGTATGGGAAATAACAAGTTCATAGAGGCCTGAGAAATGGTGGTAACTTACATTTTTTATATCTAAAACACACACACTGCTTTGAAGTACAGGAAAACAGTTTAACAGCTGAAGTGTGTCAGGAGCCAGTTTGCTTTCTAGAATATAATCCTTATAAAAGAAGTTCAGTATAGATCAGAAGTTGACCACTTTTAGTGCCTACTAAATACATATAATGTATTTTTCATATACATATCAGAATATCAAACGTCTGGGAATTATGCAAGTAATTTTTGGATATATGTTCTAAACAGAATTATTTAACTTTTTGATGATGGAGTACTTTTGATCGAAGTGGAGGTATTTTAGAATAAGTGAGGAAAAAATAAATCAGACCATAGGGAGCAAATTACATTGAAGTAAGAAAACGAGTTCTTCCATACCAGAGTTTGGTGTTTGGACTGTCTTCAAAGGATCTAATAATGCACTGCTTATGTAAGAAAATAGAAAATTAGTAAAAATTTTTGAGATATCTAGCAGCTTCATTTGTGTTATATGAGGTAACCAAAAACTGAACTGGTCAGAAGATAATGCATAGCAGATAGGAGCCAATAACTTAAAGTTACTTAAAGTAATAGTGTAAATTAGATA
>WBMW01001463.1:1179650-1204474 GCA_013396635.1 Penelope pileata | reverse complement strand
AAAGAAAAGAAAAGAAAAGAAAAGAAAAGAAAAGAAAAGAAAAGAAAAGAAAAGAAAAGAAAAGAAAAGAAAAGAAAAGGAGGCTACCAAACCATCATACATAGTGACGGGTCTTGTTCAGCCCGGAGAAGAGAAGGCTGCAGGGATACCTCATTGCAGCCTTCCAGTATTTAAAGGGAGATTATAAACAGGAGGGGAACCAACCTTTCACAAGGGTAGACAGTGATAGGACAAGGGGGAATGGTTTTGAGCTGAAGGAGGAAAGGTTTAGATTAGACATCAGAGGAAAGTTCTTCACCCAGAGAGTGGTGAGGTGCTGGCACAGCTGCCCAGAGAGGTTGTGGATGCCCCATCCCTGGAGGTGTTCAAGGCCAGGTTGGATGGGGCCCTGGGCAACCTGATCTAGTACCAGATCTGGAGATTGGTGGCCCTGTCTGTGGCAGGTGGGTTGGAACCTGATGATCCTTGGAGTCCCTTCTAATTCAGGCCATTCTATGATTCTATGAATGCACATTTCCACCTGCTTTCAATAGAGAGGAGTTGCCCTCTTTAACTCTCCTTTTTATCTCGGTTCTTTATAGTCACACGCACACTAAAAAATGGGACTGAAATACAAAGATGCGTAATTTTTAAGATAACAGTAATAAGAAAATATGCTAAGACCCAATCACAGAAGAAAAGTACTATATTGGTTTTCAAAATACAAAATTATGACACTAGAGATTTTCCCAAATTCAAGGCTTTTACTAATATATTACTATGAATAATAGTTTGCCAGAATCTCAAAGCAAACTCAGATCTTCTTTCAGATCTTCTTGTGCATAACTCTTTTTTTTTTTTTTTTTTTAAGATATTTGTCTTCAGTGAGAAGTTCAGATGCATGTGGACTTCAAGATTTCGCCAGAAGTTCATGAGTGAAGCTAAACACACACACAAAAAAACAAAGCCTGGAAGGTATTTTTGCCAACAAATTTGAGCAAGTGCTATTAGTGCAGACGCTATTGAAAACTAGCATCCTGCATCATCTGTTTAAAGTGCTGTTATAGGGAACTGTATGATTCAGGGAATTGGTAATGGGATATAGAGCCTTTCACCTCTAGGTCAATAGTTATAATTTGAAACAGACGGAGAGAGCCCAAGAGTCAATGCCATGTAATTCCCGTCTACTGACTTAGTAAAATTAGTCCGTGGTCTCCAGACAATTTCTATAGAAGAAATACTGTAACCACAATAAGCAGGAGAAAAATCACTGGCACTAGTATCTGGCATTGACAAGAACAAGATAGCTAAGAAATCATCTGGGGGAATGTGTGGTCCTTTTAAGGTAAGTAAGTGGAAGTGTTTCAGTAAAGAAGCTAAAGGAAAATCTCGTTTCAACTTTATATCTCTCTATGGCACTGGCAACTCTATTGGACTTGAACCCTCTTGAAATGTTAAGCGTTCACCAGCCGTAAAAAATACCAGACAATAAAAATTGCGTGCTATAAATATTAAACAAAATCCATAACCTGTATACATTAATATCCTCTGTACGTCACATTAGTAACAACTTACAGCCTTCAGCTGCTTTGACATACCTAGTCTAATCTGCGGATCATCAGCACAATAAGAGGCATGCAGACTTATTTACAGATCTGTGAAAAGTCTTCTGTCAGAAACTCCCAGAATGGTGGGGTTTCCAGTAACTTACTCTATGTTCTGATCTGAATTTGCAAATATGCAACCCCAAACTGTTGCTTCATGCCTCTCATTTTTGCACTCAGTGTTAGAAACTATGTTGGACAGTCCTTGGCAGAGCTTAAGCTATAAAATACTGGCTACCACTGCTACTGCAGCAATAGACATCCTACTACAGAGAGACATACAACAAATAAGAAATGAGGGAAAATAAATAGAGCTAAATCATTCTATATTAAGTTCAAATATGGATAACCCCAAGACCACCAAGAATGCCAGCAAACTAAAGAAAAGTCATCAGGGCTACCTTTAGTTGAGACACGTAATGTAATGTTGATGCACAACAACCTGAAGATGTTCTATACAGGTGACACGGGACTCCTTATCCTTTTCCACCTGCTACATACACAAATCAGTCAGGAGGCTTACATTGCAGCAAGGTATGCTACAGGCAAAGCAAAGCTGCGTAACAATGTTATTTTTCAAACACACTTGGGATCCGTTTCGGAAAGAGAACCTGCACTATCTTATTCTAGTGTTAACTGTTAAACTCAAAGGATAAGTGCTCCTATTTACATGCTGGGAGCCCTGCTAATCTTTAGCTGTGATAACACTAACTGATATATATAACTGAAACTGAAAAACGTATAATTATCTTGGGACATCATAGGCAATGTAATAATCACTAGAACAAATGTAACAGACTATAAGATGCTTCCCTATCACCATCACACGGATGAACTCTTATTAATACTGGTAAACAGCAGCATTTAGTTGGATTTATGCAAGTTTGGACTTTTAGTGCATACCTGATGGGCTCACGCTCACTGCAAGAATGTTACCTTGTATTAGTCAATATAAATGTTGTCCTAGGACTTCTTTAGAAGTTCTACATCTTTTCAATTTGTGATTGTTTAGATGATCAGAGATATCAGGAATCATTAATGTTTAAGATATATTATTTTCCTTGCATGAAACTTAGTCTAATTACCTAGACTTTCAAAACACAGACTTCAGCTCTTACTTTAGAAGTAAGGCATCCTAACACTCTAACTTCCACAACACTTACCTTCAACAGCACACCTTTGAAGAGAGACATAAAAACAGTAACTGTAGGAGCCATTGCTAATGATTTCCTTCAGTTCTGGTATGTTCTTAAACTCACCAGTTATGATAATTTCTTGTCAATTTTAGGTACATGTAAAATGACTGGAGACATTTTTCTTAAGCAGAGATTAAGATTTGACTAACTTTTCTTTCCTCATCTTTAAAGTATGAAACAATTTATTTGATGATAGAAGAAGACTATTTCTCATACACATCTGTTCTCACCTGTCTTATTCTAAACCACAAAAAATATGGCAGTTTCTTTACTCAGAAGTATCTTTCACCGGTACAGTACAAGATGTTTTAGTTCACTAGTGTTTTTTAACTTTTCCTTCAAAAATAAAATTGAGTTAAATAGAAAGAATTTAAAAAAAAAAAAAAAAAAAAAAAAAAAAAAAAAAGGAAAAAAAAACAATGTTAACACTTCCGACATGATTTTTTTCTCCCCATCCCTGCCCTTAGTTTTGGAGTAGGCAAAGATGAGAAGGCACAGGGAGGAGAACAATAAATTCTCTGAACCTGACATGAAATCAGGTAGTTCCAGTCAACTAAAGAGGCATTTGTCTTTCACAGCTCTCTCTTGCTTTTGTTTAGCGCAGCTGGATTTATGATGTAAAAGCCAGGATTTTGGCACCTGTTTTCCCATCAGTTTTTAATGAGAACCAACCATCTAACTTGTCTTTGGACAAGCTCCAAAATAGCAATCCTAAGCTCTCCATTATGTTTTTTAGGTAATATAAAGAAGGCACTTCCACCTCTAAGAGTGCACAATCACAAGGAACTTTCTGGGGTTCTGCAGTCTGGGGGACATTTTGGGAGGAGAGGCACAAGCCAGAGCTGGGGCTCTTCCCAAGACCCTACTCTGACAGTCTGGCCCCTCCTATACCCCTCAGACGAATCCTCTGTCACCAACAGAAATTAGTGCATACCCACACTGGCAGCAAGATACCGACAGACACCTTTCAGGTAGAACACATTGCTTGCCACATTACTAGCTGTCCAGGGCTGCATGTGGCCTGCAGCCCATGGGTTGGACACACCTGCCTTAGATGTTAACGCAGGGGAGTTAATCCCTCTACTCCAACACTCTGCTCCTGGGTTTTGAAATTTGACACTGCTGGTGGGATGTGGCCAACAGGAGAGTTCAGTTTCCCCCATCAAACCAATCCCTGGCCTGTGACAGAATAAGCAAAGAAGAGAAAGGGAAAGGAAAGGAAGATAATAAGAAAAAAAGAGGAATGCAAGTAGGTAGCTGGCTCTCTCCCACCACTGATGCATCCTTTTTGAGCTGAGGGATGTGGTTGTCAGAGAACCATATACAAATGCTTTTCCCACACACATTTGCCTAAACCCAATTATTAGTTGTAGGTGTAGCTTTTTTTTTGTCGTTTTGTTTTAAAGCAGTCCTTTCTGCATATCCATACTCTCCATTAAGATAATTCATTGCATTTCATATAATGTCACCAGCTTATAGAGTGAAGCTGGCCGAACTCACTGCAAATGGCACTAGATTAAACGCAGGTAACAGTTATGAACTGTTATAGTTGTAATTTACTGACTGCGCTGGGGGTAGGACAGTGGGCATGGTGTGGTTTTCATAGCACAAATTAGAGTTCTCTGGTGAAATGAGGATGCTTTGTGCTGATTAAATTATAAGAAATGTGCACCTGGGCCACATAAAGACCTAATGTTCTCTCTGTATAGGTTGACTGGTAATATAAATGATGTACATCGTAATTTCAGCATCATCTGAAAGTTTAATACATGTAATTCTGAGCTGCTTTTCTTCTTTGAAATTGCAAACACAGCAAAATTGCAGGCTTGGTGTTACTGATGAGTCATTGTTGGTCTGCTATATATGTATTACAATGGCTGTACATTAAGAGGACGACGACACTCAGTTTGCCGTCATTATCTGTTTCCTTTTGAGTTGTTACTGCAGCTGAGAGTTTCACAGGGAGCTTAGGTCAAGTAGCAGGGAGGAGGAATTAAATTGGTGGCTTTTAATGGAAATGAGTTTGGTATGATCTCAGCCATATAAAATATGTGGCATTTTTCATGATAGCTGATGGAAAATGCACTTAAAAAAGTATAAGGTGTACATGTAAAAGCAAAACATTAATAGATGAAAGCAAAAAACTGTGTGTGTTAAATATCAGGGCTTCATTCTCCTCAGTCTATACCCATGGAAGTTTTGTATAGAACACAGAAGGGAATTTAGCAGATTTTGCTAAATGACAGTTACATAAAAACACTTTTCTATCTTCTCTGCACATTCCCGGCCACCACACGCTCCCACAAAACACACTACCATTCCTGATATACTCCAGTGACAATGATTTTTTTAAAATTGTTTTCATCACAACTCCAGAAGTTTGGATTGTGTGTACGTAGTCATTTTATTTTCTTCCAGAGCTTTAAGCCTGAAAAAATCTGTTGAAAGTGAAGTAAAATAAAGTAATACTTTAAAAAAAGAAGTATTCTAGATTGTAGGTTTAACAACATCATTTCAGTTATTAAACAACCTAAAGAAAATAAATTACCAAAGGAAGTTGCTATTTCTTTAGGAATAAGGGTGACGCTGAAGAGAAGTATCCATGTTTGCTAACTAAAGATGAGTAATGTTCATCTTTGTAACTAACATAAAAAAAAAAGGAATGTTGGGAAAAAAAGCCTATGAAAGGATAATCCGTGGTATAAATCTGTATATATACGCACTTGAGTAAGAAGTCACTCTTGAGAGAGGGCTTGGTTTTTTTTGTGCTCACTTCTTGTATTACATACCTAATTTCTTTGTGAACTTAGGTTTTTGGAGAGCATGCAGAGGGAAAAGAGCTTTGTTTATTTTCATTCTTATGCAGATCACCGTGTATGCTTTTTTACAGAAATAAAACTTCCTTGAATACAGTGATATTCTTGAATTATAATAATGATGTTCGGTCAAATGATACCTATCCCATATTCACCTTGAAAAATCTGCTTTGAAGAGTTATTGAAGAGAGTTAATACAGAATAGTTGAGATAAAAGCAAACTCAAGACAGTCTTTCACAACTGGCCACCAAACTCACTGCTGCTCCCTGCCAGATTCGCAGTAGACTACAGCCTTCACTGACTATAGGATCAATCTTAGTGGGCATTGCGTAACCTTGAAGAGGATTAACTCTTTCAATCAAGCTCATATCTTTTTCCAATCTTAAGTTGACACATTCCTCATTATGTAGATAGTGAGCGTGCACCATAGTTAGCATAGTGGTTATGACAAGTTGTTAGGAGTTGAAATATTGTGTTCTGCCTGGGGGGAGGGTTGGCACCTTCATTGCAAAGAATCTCATAGCAGATGGTAGTAAAATGCATAACAACACACATATTGCAATATTTACTTGTATGAAAATGATCAACTGAAGTTATTGGCTTCACAGACAAAAAAAGAGAAAGCATACTCAGATTATATTTCAAATTTTGATGAAGGAATAGTAAAATCGCTTTCTTAAAAAGCAGAAATTGTCTTGTCTAAAGTCTAAAACCCTCCAGGTGAGGAAATTATTTCTTCATCCTATTAAGAAAAGTAATCAAACATACTTCATTTAGCACAAGGACTTGCCTTCATTTCTTCTCCCACTAAAACTGAAAATTATTTCATCCATGAGCCTCAGTGAAGAAAAGGGAATACGAGAACCTATCTGAGCTATATTTAAGGTACTTCCAATAGCAGCTGTCTTAGTGTAAGCTGTGAAGCCATCACCACTTGGTTGATTAATGATGGATACAAAGGGAGCAATTCTGCTTGGAGTAAGAAGAGACATGACCCAAGGAAATTCCTGGACAAGCACTCTGGCTTGTGCAGAGGAACAAGAGCTGCATATTAAGTTTGCTTTCTTCTGAACGCAGGACCAGCTCAAAGACAAAACAGTGGTTTGAAGTCTTGTTGCATTTTCACCTTCTGAGCTAGATAGCTAAGTATATTAAATTACAGCTTCTGAGTAAGAATTGGTTACATTTTAAAATTATTTTGTCAGAAGAGACTTTCATTATCTGAAGCAGGGAACTGGAGCCTTTCAACATATGGTCTTGGAGCTTCAACCACTCTTTGGGCATAAGATATCACTCTTCTCATTCCTGCACAAAATTCATTTCTCTGTTTTTTGGGGGAATGGTAAAAAAGGTAAGCCAAGATGCAGAAGAGAAACAAAAGAGTTAGAGTAAAGGACTATACAAGTCTGACCAACTTTCCCACAAGTTTGAAGTATTCCAAATGTGTGACAGATCATGGCATTGGTGACTCGATTTCACTCAGCTTGCCAGGATTAAGTCCTTCTATGCCAGAAATCTGTTGCAAGAGTGAGCATGCCTACACTGCCACTTGGAAAATAAGCATTTTAAGTGCTCCTAGACAGTGACACTGGTCTATATTAAACCATTAAGTTTTAGATGTTGCTTTAACATCTACTATTTTCATCAGGTTATGAGCAATAATCAGAAAAATAAGCCAAAGGATCATCTGTGTATATATAAGGCTCCCAAAAAAGGCTGTTGGATCTAGGCTGGTCCTAGGAAGATACCATGCACTGGATATAAATGCTACTGAGTTGGAAAAGAACAAAGCAGAAGGACACAACTGCTTATTTATTAAGCAACATTCTGCCTCCCTTACTTGCAGGGCGTAGTATTTCGCTACAGTCTCACAGGGACTATTACCAGAGCAAATTACTACTCAACATGAATAAATGTGGAAAAGTCTGGGTCTAAGCTTTTAAGCGCTTTTTTAAATGTTTTAATGTATTTTAAATTGTTTTTATTATTATGCACAGCTACATGAGAGGGGCAATTCTGTGTAGATGAAGTTGAACTGAGCTCTCTGTTGAAAGGTCAAGGCTTGTAAGTGTTACTAATTAGGGACGCAGTCAAAGAATGAGTTATGTTTCCTTAGATAAAGAAAAGGAAAGAGACCTAGCTGTTATTTAATGTTACATGAAATTACTTCTGTTTCTCTGTGGCAGAGTTTAAAAATATCGTGAAACAGACGCCCTGCTTTTTAAGCTGCATTCTGCCTTACTCAATAGGTACAAAATCACACACAGAAAAAAAGCAGGTATATACCAGACTATTTCAAATTTTAGAATAAAGCTTATCTATTGCAAAGGTTTTATCAGTCTCACAAGAGGAGAGGCTAACATGAGATTTCACTGTCAAAACCCAGCTCAGTGAATCAACTGGCAGCGTGGAAGAGAATGTGATGAGAGCACAGAGGGTACAGAGAAGGCAGGAGGTGATATACAAAAGCTAAAAAGTCTATTCTGTGAGGTCAGGGAGGTGACAGTTGGGGCCACTGAATCAGAATGGTCTTTTCAGTTTGCAATTCTCATCAGGGTGAAGGATGCTCTCTTTTAAAGAAAAACTCTTGCAACAATCACGTGGTACAGCTGGAACACAACTGTAACTGGAAATGAGAACAAAAATTCACCACTGCTAGAACTAACATTTCTGTACAGTATTTAAAATCAGTACGAATGCTTGGAACTTACACTACGTTTCCTCTGATGGCTGCCTGCAGTCCGGTTATACAAAAGGCCCACTGCCTACTACTCAACAGGTTTTGTTTGGTATCAGCTAGCATCTCCACTTTGAGCCACTTTCAAGAAGATCAACTGTCAAAGTGAAGAAGAAACTCATTAGAAGACAACAGCGAATTGTTCCCATTCAAATTACAAGTTAACCTGGTACGTTGAGACTCACCTCTAAGACAAACATCCAGATCTGAATTCCTGTTATTAAGGTGACAGAATCCATGATGATTTACAGAGGTAAGAGCAGAGTTCGCAGCCCTAAATGACAGTTCTAGATTGCTTTCTCTAAATTAATAACTCTGAATAAAAGTTATGTAAGTCTGGCCATATAGTACCACACTTAACTTTTCCATTAGTGTCACTGGCCTCCCAGGGGTCTTTTTCCATAATTCATATATTTATGGACAAGACATAAATGACCCTACATGCATCAGCTGGGCTCAGTGAGCATCTCTCTTTCTCCTCCTCTACTATTCATCAACATTATTTCCTGTGATTACAACATGATAGTGTCAAAAAATGCAACCATACCTTGAAAAGCTAAGTAAAAAGCCCAGAACTAGTCCTGGAAACTTTACTCGTGCCAGGCTTGGTGTGAAGCAGAGGTACTGCTGTTGATGAAGCCATTGCACCTGCATGTGTAAGTGGCACAAGTGCCTCTTGCAGACAGTTTCCTATTGGTTTCCATTTAGCTTTTCCTTTTTGCTGCTCAGCATGCAGCAAGTTTGTGAGAAAGAGGGAAGCATACATGGGAAGTCATGCATAGAGTGTGTGAAATAATGAAGCTCTTACCTGCACTCAAGTCACAGAGAGGCATTGCTCCCCCTCCAGAGCTCTGTGTTCAGTGCTGAGCTCTGATTCAAGGATTCATGCTTATCTGGAACAGGGTCATCTGGCTGCCCAGGGAGCAAAGGTAACACTGGCATACAAACCAGCACGCCCTCTGAACAGGACATCTCTGAACATCTCTCTTCCTGTTAGGATTAGATTTATTTTGCAACGATGACTTTAAAGATCAAACAAACAGCAAGAGGTGTTTTCAAATAGATGCTTCTTGATTGCATCAAAACGCCCAGTCTGAACTTGTTCTTAGATCCTTAAAACCCTCAGAAAGAAATTTCAGGAAAGTAACTGGGAAGGTCTTACTTTTCAGGTAAATGCATTTGCTGTCCATGAAAACTAAGTGAGTGAACAGTCAGAATTGGGAATTCAGCAGAAATGAACTCAGCTCCATTCTATCACTACTCTGCTGAGGGACACAAATTGCCTTCAAAATCCTGTCTGGTCACCAGTGTGTCCAGAGCAATGACTGTTAACTCCATCATGTTGGTTGATAGCTTTATGATGTGGACAAACATGCACTGAAGAGTAAAACACGTCTATCAAAACTAATTTTCAGTGTGACCTATGCCAGGATTAAACTGAGGTCTCCGAAGGTGAAAGGAGAGTGTATCAATCAACTGCCTTATAACTGCCCCATCTGCCACAGAATGTATATCAAATAAAATTAAGTGCTAAATCAACCTAACTATATACACAAAATAATTAAATACTATATATTGATTTACATCTGTATTGGAAGAAAAAAGACAAGCTGTTTTGGTGCTGAAGCTTTGATATGTTAGTTTGACTAGTCATAGGCTCTAGACTGGGATTTTATTGGCAATAAAATTAAAACCTACAGAGTGTAAATATTAGGCTTTCTTCTTTCTACAAGGGAACAAATTTCAATATCACAAAGAATGCATTAAAATGAATATATGTAATAGACTCCAAAATGATCCTCTCCGGACACTTATTGCAGATTTGAGAGTGTCTATTCATTTTAAAGGATGATGCTTGTAAAAGACTTAAGCTAAATTGAAAGAGAAGACAATATTCATTTAAAATTAAAAGCACAAACATAACCACATGCAACAGAGTCAGAATACCTGTGTGTACTGAGGGAGGCTTTTTGGGACATAAAAAGCCTCAGAGGAAAAACTTTGCTGAATGGCTTTAGAGTTAAATAGCTTTAAAACAGTCACTGAAGATGCACTGAAATTCACCACTATTAAAATTCTATTTAGTTACCAAAAGAAAAGCTTAGAAAAAAATGAAAAGAAAATATTATAAAAGTCACTTATAAGATATTGATTTGTATTCTGTTATAAAAAATAACAGTTTGTTAACAGCATTATGAAAATAGGTCTAGCTTCTTTATTGAAAATTCAGCAGCACTAGGAAACACTAGAAAGAGGCAAGCTTTCAGCATCAGACTCACAAAGCTCTTTATGTCACACTCAGTGTCACAGATTTTATGGAAAGATCTCTTCTTGCACAGAGGAGTGAAAAATAAAAAATTTCAAATACACCAGCAGAATATCCAAAGCAGTAACAAAAATCAGGATGAGTTTACAAAGAGTAAGCCTTATCAATGTTATTCCTTACCCAGTGAAATAACTTGGGACAAGTCAATAAGGCAATTCAAGCAGGTAAGAGACACGGTGATCTCTCTCAGACTTGTCAGAGATTCATGGCTACCTAGACAGAAGGAGAACTGGAAACTGGTGGATAAAACCAGGGAAAACAATTATATACAAGCAGATCTGTATACAAGTTACATTAAGATTATATAAAACATATGGAGGAAAAGAAGGGAAATACACATATTCAAGAAGTCTCAATTCTTTCATCCTTTTCCACTGTTTCCTTTTCCCTTTTCCCTTTGCTTTCTCCTGTATGATGGGCCTCAAACTGGACTTGCTGGTGAAAGGTCGTTATTCAAAAGCTATAATGGCTGGAAGAACTATATTTAAGAATAATAATCATTTTGTTTACCAATCAAAAACTTATCAACAAATTGCAGTTCCTAATAGCTTTTTCCACTGTACTGGATTATTTCAAAAATAATAAAAACATTCATACAATCAAGACAACTCACTGTGTGCCTTGGTTTTAGCAATCAATATTTTTTTCTAGAATTTGTAATATTTCAGTTAGGCACAGTATTGCTTGGTGTGTTTTAGATTCACCACTCGTGTACGAATTCCTCATAAGCTGTACACATACCCTGAATTCTAGAAACATGCAATCTCTGACTCCAACATAAATGAAGCGTGATTTTGGATGGGTACTGTGAAAAGCAGGTTATCATTGTGAATACTCAAAATTATGAATTCAAAAGTCCCTTCTCGCTTTTGTCCCACAGAATTAGCATAACATTTATTGCTCCAGTGAATATTCCTTTTATATTCTGTAGAATATTCATGTAAATTAAAAGGAAAAGAGGTAAAATCAGCTTCATTAAAAATTCAAATGAATGTTTTCCATTTTTGGCAGTGCTCCTCACACATCATTAAAAACCAAAACAGTTATTCCATGAGAAATGTAAGTATAAACAAATAAACAACCAAAGAAAAAAGCGCTCTGCATACTATGACCTGCTACTGAAACAGTCCCCTCCTGCTTCCCACATTCACAACAGTTCTCTATCATATCCTCTCCAAGGAAGAACCTTGCCTCTATCCTCTCTCCTCCTCCTCCTGCCCCTAGGGATGATGATGTCCCCAGAAAGATGCCCTGATGAGGCATGGAGGTGCCACCACCTGGTAACATGCTCCATGGAGTGGCACCCATTTCCAGGAATCATTGATCCTAAGCAATATAGGTGATGCTGGCTGACGTGTTGATCACCTTGTGGTAGCAGGACAAAAGGTGGAGGTTTAGAATTTGGCTGTGTAAAACAAGCTAATATTAGAAAGATCCATGATGCACTCCTCTGTTATTCACGTCTTTCTCATCTGTCAGATGCATGCCATGTACAACTGGCAAACGCCTTTTAATGACTTAATTTTGTGATGGAGTGGGATTTTCCACAAGAAAAAAAGAACCATTTAAGATGAGGGTAGGTCATTTCACTGAGTACTCTCCAGCACTCTGAAGATAAAGAAATGCTGGATTTAGGCAGCGGCAGGGAGCCCCTGCCACCAGTGGCTGTGAAGGTGTTCATGGCAACTCAGGGAGGTACAGCATGGGACTACTGACACAAGTTATACATAAAGGGCAGCAGCTGGTCCTGACACCTCTTACTAAGAAGAAGAAACAGCCCTCCTAGATCACCAAAATTCCCACTGTGACTCAGTCATCTCATTGGCACTGCTGAACGCCACAGGCAAATCTTGAAAACACTTAAGGCTCCAGATCAAATATTTGCAATGTCTTAAGGGTAAGGGTAATGCCATGCAGTCTTAGAATCATAAATCATAAAGGTTGGAAAAGACCACCAAGATCATCCAATCTAATCATCAACCCATTACCACCATGCCCACTAAACCATGTCCCTCAGTGCCACATCAACCCTTTTCTTGAAATCCTCCAGAGACAGTGACTCCACCACTACCCTGGGCAGCCCGTTCTGATGCATTATCCCTCTTTCTGAGAAGAATTTTTTCCTAATCTTTCTTAATCTCTTGTTATCCTACTTTTGAAACTGTGTGTCTGCAGAAAACAAAATCTCTTTCACACTAAATTCTGATAAAAGAATTGACGCATCCATACATCTCAGCGAGGCACAATACAAGAAGTCAGAAGTATACCTGCAAGCAAGTAAATCCATGTGCCAAATTTATAGCACTAAAAAAAAAGCAACCAGCTTGCTCCAGGACTTATTATCCAGGGCAAGGGTCTGAACAAAGATAGCTATTCTGCTTTTAGACCTGAGCTAGCTCCCTCAGAGCCTTCTCAGCTATCACTAGATGTACAACAGTTCTGTTTCTAGGCAGACTTATCTGCATCTAATGCACTTGAACTGTCCTATATGGTCATTTTGATCCCTCTCTTACTATTCCTCCCCTTGCTCCATAATTGTTGCTATATTAGATATGTGCTCTTGACAATCATCTTCACAGGACTTCACACTCATGTACATTCTCCCTATGACCATCTCTCATTCAATTTTATGTCCATACTGGTCCTGTATATTTACTCCAAATTCTTAGCTGACAATGCCAGCCTGCATTGTCCAGCTGTTAAACTTCTGAAGAATTTTCAAGCTTCCTTCACAGTGTTTTGCACTAGGTTTTGGAAAACTGCCTGAAGAGATACGTTGACCTTCTCAAAACTCTTTTTTTAATTTATTTTTTTTAATACAAAATCCTTCACAGCAGCTATTCCTGGTGTACTGACCAGTGTAATCTCATTATTTTCTCTGCTTTCCTCTTATCAAGCTTATCAACCTGTTCTCAGTTTCAACGTAGGTAATACATTTTTTTCAACATACTTCTTTTTGCATACATTTGTTGTATTCATTTTTCAATTATACTGATAAGTTCGTCTTCTTTTACTGGACCTTCCAACATAGACTACAAGGCAGCGCTCTGGAGATTTATGATCCAATGGAAACCAAAGCATTTAATATACGTACTTGTGTGTGTAAGAGTCATATCATAATGACACCTCTTCTTGTGGTCTGTATGTAGCACAATAAAAATGGTATTTTAGACAAAATAGGTAAAGATATTAGCCTATAAAGAGGAGAAACTGCCTTTGCATCACTTCTTAGAAAAATGGCCATAAAGGACAAAAAATTATACAAAAGGAAGTGAGCTTCTTTTGCTGAATACCTATGGTTTGTATAATTGATGTTTAAAAAAAGATTGTTAAAAACAACTACTAAAGAGAGGCAGAGTCACAGACACTGAGTTAGTGAAGTTGATATACTCATGTAAAACTGAAAATGGCCAGTTTTATTTTATTCCAACCACTCTCCCAAAGATAAGGTTTTAGAATCATTACATTAATTTTGGTCAGCCGCTCAAGTATGCATAATGAACAACAACAAAAACAATCAAAATTGACATCAATAGACAAATATAAAAATAACTACAAAACATGTTGACATTCAATCAATGATAGGTATTTTCTTCACAAATAATTTCTGTCACACTTCAAATCAAACTGCAAGTACCCCAGAGAAAATTCACAGGTAGCATTGAGAGAATCTAGCATTTATTGAATACGAGCAGACTCAAACCTCCTGAAAAAGTAGTGCTGACACTGCATCTGCTTTGATATGATAGGCCCCCCTAGAGGATCTTTTGCATGAAGCCCTGAGGAGGCTGTAGTCAGCTTTGCTAATGGAAAGAAAAGATGTGGTCTCTCCAAAGACTGTTTTGGATAGGTAAATTTAAGGAATAGGTGTAAAACCTCTGACAGAGAGAGTCTTAGAAAGATTACTTGAAACAATTGACTTCAGACTATGTTATCTGAGAGAGTCTATCCTGGAAAAATTGGATTCAAAAAAGAAAATCCAAACCACTTTTTCGAATATCCTAAAAACCAGGAAAGAGAGCTCAGTCCAGTGGTCTGGATTGGCTACTTTTGCTCCTTTCAAGAAGAACATTTGGATTTTGAAGACTCTTACTCCTGTACAAAAAGAAAAGGTGGTTCGATTTGAGTCCTTCCAGAAAACATCTTCTCATGCTAGTTATAAGATTAATGTGAACAACAGAAAAATACTTTGTTAACTTTAAAAATTTAAGAATATAATATTTATCACAAAAACATGTACTATAGAAAATTTTAAGGCAATCTTATCCTAATTTTTTTTTAACTTTTATAAGAAATATAAGCCTATAAGTAGACACATGTATATATATATATATATATATATACAAGGGCTGCTCTGAAAGCAATGCCTCCTATTTTCTTACATTTGCCCACAATGTCAAAGGTGGATGTTGGTGGGATGGCAGCAGAGGTTGAGCCTTCCCACCAATATTCCGTTCCATGTTGTTGCCGTGTGACAGATGGCAGCAGAGGGGCACTCTGACACAATGGCATCTGACATGGGAGTGCAGATGGAGCAAAGGTGTGGAATTGAATTCCTCCATGTGAAAAAAATGGCACCCACTGACATTCATCGACACTTGCTGAACGTTTCTAGAGACCAAACAGCAGAGGTGAGCACAGTGAGATGGTGGTGCTGTGTTTCACCAGTGGTAACAGTGATGTGAAAGGCAAGACACATTCCAGACAGCCATGCAGATTTTGACAAGTGTGGCACACAGGTTCTTGTTTATCACTGGTGAAAATGCACAGCTGATGTTGGGGACTGTGTTGAAAAAGTATTTTGCAGTTGAGAATTTGCTTTATCAAGTAGTGCTCTTGTGCTCTTTGTATCTCTTGTAGTTTCCATGGAAATAAATAGAAGCATTACTTTGGGAGCAACCTATCTCTCTATAAAATATACATACACATATAAAAGCAAAATCATATTGGTTTAGTATAGTAGTTTGTCATTTATGTTTACAATGAGCAGAACAATTATAGTTGGAACAAATACCTGAATATGTTACTCCATATTTGAGTTAGAAGCAGTTCTCCAACCTGGGTAATATAATCTAAGCAGTAGAGATCAGAACTCCAGCACAGGACAGCTTATTCTAAATGAGATGCTCAGACTTCAGATTCATGATTCATATTTAGATTAACGAGGTGAAAGAACTCACTCCCTCAGTATCTTTATTGACCACATTGGAATATTTGTTTAATTTGACATTTGAATATTTACTTACTTTGCTGTAGGGCAAACACTACAGAAATTTTGTTCAGTGGGTGTTTACCATGGTGTAAGATAAGAAGACAGCATTTATTTCCACCTACATACTTAGAATGGAAGAAAAATTATCTATTAGCAAACAGATGATACTACACTTAAAGGAAAGTAAAACCAGCTCTAGAAGATGACTGTGCCCCTCTACATGCTAGTTGTGCTGAGTAAAGCAGCTGTAATGGGCAGTGCAACCTAGCAGGAATGACCCAGTCTGCAGGAATTACATGCAAGAGCATTCCCTTCATCAGAGTGATGACTGAAGTCCTCAGAACGGCAACTGAGCTGTATGAGGATTTAAGACTGCACACAAGCTCATTGTCCCTTGTACTTGCCCCTCTTGGAATAACAAAAGCTACTTCTTGAAATAGTTATTTTTTGAGCAAGTAGAGAGTTTTCTGGTCTCTTCCAGTTCCCACATGTTCATTCCCACAAATAAAGCATTAAATCTCCAGCCCATCTTATCTGGACTACAATGTGTTAAGGAGGAGACCAGCTGAAAACACTGTCAAAGAAAGTTGTCATGATGAAATCAGTCCTGTCTCTGCACTCAGCAAACCATTCTCAGGATGTACTCAGTTTGAGAGCCATTCCAAGTTTTCTAGGAATTTTCAGCTCTATTTGCTGTTTTGCAAGCCTCTCATAACACAAAATTTAAAATACCCATCTAGCATCAATACTTGCTTCAAATAACATGAGCATGCAGATCTACCAACTTATTCACTCCTACAGAACGAAGAGCAGAAATGCAACATATGGTAAGTGGCAAAATAAGTGGTGGTATAAAGCCAACCAAGCGCTTTCCAATTTAAAGGATTTTCCTACTTCTCCTACTTGAAAACTGCTGCTATCTTCAAATAATTTTCACAGGAAAAGCAATATTATCTCCTCACAGAAGCAGCATGCCTGCACCAAAGGACTTGAAAGCCCTATCACCATGAGGCCTGGGCAAGCAGCACAAGGGATTCCCTGTATGAAGGAGAGGAAAAATTATGCTACACCTTTTCCCAGTTAAAATCAAGTCAGCTCAGAAACAGGTGGAAATGAGTTCACCAGCTCAGCCAATTACACAAACTACTTCCTGAACACCTCCTATCTTGCCCAGAGTGATGGGACCACACAGCCAGGAGCACAGCAGGAAGGAGCAGGGAGTGCTGCTCTGCTACTAGCTCTGTGCCACCAGGATGTTCTCTGCAGACTAATCATTCCTCTCCACCTTCAGTCTCATCTTTTTTAACCTCAGTGCATACAGATTCTTTTCAGTTACTCCCCCCAGCATACTTATTTCTGCTTAAAATGTGAAATACCAGGAGCATATCTCACATGTAATGAAGTTTTTACAAAGCCACTTTATGAAGGTTGCTTTGAAAGAATCACATTTTGGCAATAGCAGCCATGAAAGCCCCTCAGTGGTCCATCTGAAATGTCAATACATCATTTCAAACGTTCTTCCTTAGTGCTGCTTGATGCATCCAAAGGCAGCAAAATCAAAGGAATAGCTTTTTTTTTTTCCTTTTTTATTTTTAAAAAAGAAAAAATAGTAGATATAGAAAGGCAATTAAGTCACTCCCTAGAAGCAGCCTTTTCACATTAAAAGATACACTTCAAAGGATGGCAAAGAGGGAGACTGTATGTTTCAGGCAAGTTGAGTAAGGAACCTTGGGAGGAGAGATAGGTCTGTTGTGCAGGAAATCCAGCATTTGAAATGAGAAGAGTTAAAACATTGGAAAAGAGCTAGAAGCAAAACTAGTTTTCCACGAAGTTCATCCAACAATTTTAAACATAATAGTACTTTTGTTTCTGCTCTTGCTCTAACATGCAATATTTTTTCCTATCAATATAATACCTATTATCCTACACTACAAAAATTCTCTTAATAGTTTATTTTTCTTTTGAGCAGAGTGACTACTAGAAAACAAAGCTTTAGAAAGGAACCTCTCACCTATTACTGGCCAATTATGCCATATTTTAACAACTCACTTAAAAATCCTCTTTCTTCAAATTCAACATTCTCTTAAAACAATATTTCAAAATATTACTTAAAAACTTCAACTTTTCCTTTGATTCCAGAGCTGAAATAAAAATTCACAGAGATGAAAATTATCTTTAAGGTACAAAGATGATGACCACAAAGCACAAACTGCTTGAAAGACGTGAACATCTGAAGGCTTTTGTCACAATCTGTTATTTGCTGCTTTTATCCCAGGCTTCTCTTCCAGAGTTCCCCAGTTGAAACAGTGATGAAATTAAAAGGATAATAGCTGCTAGTCAGTGATTTTCCTCTAATGTTCTTTATATTGGCTGAAGATGCAGCCAGTTTGCATTCTGGAGCTGTACCTACTTTGCAAATACAGAAATAAAGGCAGACTGCTGGAAGGGAACGTCGCAGGTATTTCAAGGCAGCACAACATAACTACTGCACTACATCATTAGGAAACTTAGTGTGCTAGGTTTACCAGTGGATTTCAAGATGGATAGCCATTTTACAACTACTAATGCTAGCAGGATCAGCCAATGGATTTTTACTTCAAGGATATTTTATAGATTTTATTTTTAAACAGAAAGCTCACAGAGTCTTTTTTCAAAGACTTCTGCTGAGGTTATCTTACTCATTTATTCACATTTCACATCTAGCTTTCTTTCCCTCTTTTCTTCTGCTACCAAATTCAATAAAAGAACTTATATCAAGATATATTCTGTTTTTTATTTTTCTGAAATTTTATCTGCTTTTATGTGATAATCAGTTTTCTGAAATTCTTTTCCCCTCTATTTGGTAAAAACAAACAAACAAACACGTGATCTGTCATTTCTTATAATCAAGGATTGAGATTCCAATATCGCAAAAGTAAGATTTAAATACTTTTCCTAAGAACTTCAACAGTCATTTTGTGGTAATATCTATTCCTTAGGCCTTAGTCAGGCTGGAGCCAAGATCTATGCAAACACAATAATGCCAAGGTTTTATCTTTAAAGTGGTCACTCAGCAAAAGAGAGGAAAAGCCTGAAAATTCTCTCACTTAGATGTAATGCAGAAGTACACCAGCTTTTGCTTAATGTTAATGCACACTGCAAAGCTACAAAAATAAAACATTTCTTTATGGAGTATACACTGAAATAATTGGACAACACTTCAAAGCTTTTAAGTCTTTTGTTATCACCACCATTCAAGAAAAATATATTTGTACAACATTGTAAAACAAAATTTATTTTGCAGCTAATTCTGACAATTAGGGTTTTCTAATAAAAGATTATAAAAATCTATTACCTCCTGTTTATTTTTTTAAAAAATGAAATGTTTTGAAAAACTTTAAAAACATTGACATCATTAATATGATTTCAATGCTAAGCACTTATCAGCTCTAAACTAAGAAAGGTGCAGAATAAACTAAACAAATTTTCCAAAAGTGTGCAGAGAAGGAGCAGATATATACACCTGACTATCAAGCTGCAAGACTCACAACCCACTGCTGGCAGGGCATGCAATCCAGAAACAGTTGGATGCAGTCACTCATAAGTTTATATGATTGAGGAACACTCCAAAAAAAAAAAATCAAAAAAAAGATTAAGGCAATATCTTGCCCAGAAGCCTCTTGCCAGTAGGAAAGAAACTTATTACTGCCAATTATTTGACTGGTGGCTGCAAATCCGTTCATTAATTCTCTCAGCTTCTACTGGCAAGTTTATATGAGCATTTTTCACTGGTTTGGGAAGTATTTAACCATCAATCTCTCACATTCCTTTTCTTTCAAATCAGTTGATTTGGAAAGATAAGTAAATGCAGCTATGCACGTAAATGTCCGGACTTTCACTTCCTGCATTGACTCCTATCTCCCTCTCTTAACGGCCAAAGACTGCAGAAATAGTTTCCACAGCTCACTGGAAACAAACAAAAAGAAAAGAAAAGGAAAAACAAACCAACATCCAACTGCCCCTTTCACTTATTACCCTGACTGCTTGCAAATGAATATCATTGCTGTATTATTTTTTTCATCCACCATTCTTGAGAACATAATAGTTCAACTTTTCTGGACACATCAATACTTTTACAAAGCCAAATTATTTATTTCAGTGTATGTAATGGTCTGGATATACAAAAAAGCCACCAACTGGGTGAGCTAGGGAAATGGACAGCATATTGGGTGAATAAACACAAACTTTTGACTTCAACCATGTAAAAGACATTGCCACCACATGACCTACAGCAGCAAAACAATCTTACCTCAGATGAGCCCTTCAGCATATAAATGCCATCAAATCTACATTGAATCTGGCATCATTGTTTGCTACAGCTTGAATATCAAATTTTGGCACCTGAAACCAATCCAGAATAACGAGTACAATCTTGTTTTTTAGAGCTGGACATTTATTCTTGGACAAAAGTTCACAAGAGCTGGAGGTTTTGGCAGTTTGCTGACCAATTTGAGCATTTCCAGCTGAGCAGACCTAACTAGAAGCTTTGGGGGCTGAGCCCTTGGACAGGCTATAAGGTCATGTAGCCCCCTCAGTTCCTGAATTATCCCTCTCAGTGACTAACATCCACCTAGTCATTAGCACGGAAAACAATTTAATTCAGGCCTTTTTAGATGCTGGAAAAAAAAATGTAGCCAGAAGAGAACCATCAGACACTATTAAGAATCAAGCATGGATAGTCCAGTGTTGTCTGTTAGACAAAATGAGAAATGGAAGACAGCTTATGCACCTCCTGAAGACACACATTTTTAACTCTGAATAATCAATTTGTGACATTTCAAAACTAACATTCTTGTCATCTTCGCCACAATTTTTTCCTGAGTTTACATTTCACAATTATCACACAATGAAGAGAATTTTATATCTTCCTGAAACTAAAAAATGAAAATATACAACTCTATTATATCCATTTAATCTTCATCTAGTCTTGTAAAGGTTACAAAGAAAAATAATGAAAAACAGTAAAAATGTTAGCTAGTTGAATAGTCTCTCGTTTAGCCCCATATTCAAATATATTCATTGTAACTCTGTGTGGGCACTTAGAAACTTGGACTTTCTGCACAGCCATGCAACTTCCACTGGACTGCATATACATTTCACAGTTGTCTAAACACCCATTCTTATTGAAATTAGGTATTTACTATTCTCCCCTAAGATTTTGCAAATCAAATACAGATTTAATCAATACAGATGCGATTTCTGAGTAGAGATTCTAAAAGCACCTAAACTCTTATATTTTTAGCTCCATTTTCCATTTTTCCTGTGAGCTCAGCAGACCATTTGTGTCACTAAAATTGACTTCTGAAAATCACGCAAGAATGTCAGCATCACTATCTACCAACATGTATATAATTTTCTACATCCTGAAAACAGTAATTTACATGGAAGAAGAACTGAAAAGTCATGACATGGCAGAATTATTGATGCTTGTTTAAACTATGAGTTTCCTGTTGTTTTCTTTTTTCAAGTACTTTGGGATCTTTTAAAGATGAGATTATAGTCTGAATTCCTGAGGTTTACAAAGATTACTTTTAGAAGAATTACTAGAATTCTTGTAATTTTTAGTGGAAAGAGTTTAACTATTACATTATCAATGAAAAAAAAGTAATCTTAGTTCCAGCTTCATTTCACTAATGCAAACATGAATCTCCTTTCACTTACATATCGTGGGTTAGAATCAATATCCACACCAACGTGCAAAAGATGTTATTCTTAGCAGAGAAAAGTCTTGAAAATATATCTTAAGTAAACACAGAGGCATTCCAAGGGGAAAGGATCTCCCTTGCAAGATACTCAGGTTGAATATAGTTAATAAATAATGGAAAATTCTTTGTTTTCAAACACAATCTGCGTTTGAAAGGTGCAGAAATGGTTAATCCAAATAGTGAGAAGAGCTACAAACTTTTCCAGATATTGCTCTGACTAATGAAGTGAGAGGTTAAAGTAAACCAGCCAAACTATATTTTGCCATAAAATTGTGTCCCAGAACAATCTACTGCAAATGAGAAGATAACAACTGAGACCCTGAAGGATTTGTTACTGTGGCTGATTCTGTTTAATGTGTTCATACAAATTGTTTGGGAAAATGACAATGGCTGTAGGTTGTTCAGGTCTGCAGATTTATTAAAAAAAGAGGAATAATAGTTGGCACCATGTCAGGGGTAGCAAAGAAACACACAGGATCTGAATAGGGTAGGACAACAGGGACTAGGAGATCATATGTAGTGTCAAGAGATATGATATAATGCCTTTAGGGAGGCCCAGAAAAGGATTAAAAATAACTCAAGTTTGACAAGTCATAGGGAAGATGAATCATAGATAATGACAAAAAGAAACAGCATGAAGACAGGATCACAGAATTTGTGTCCCCCGACAGTAAGAAAGTCAAAAGGTCAATGAAGAATCAGTAGGTGAACCAGACACTTATGCTCTGTATTCTCACCAAATAATCAGGCAAAAATTTCAAGTTTTAGAAGAGTGGTTAAATTTACAGAATAATATGCTTCTAAAAGGGAGTGGTGATTTGTTTTAGACAATTCATCCTCAGTCTGACCAGAATTTTCCTAGAAATAAATAGAAAATAAAATCACAACAAGCGCCCACTCTGATTATTATTATTATTATTGGCCACTAAGACTGCATAACACAGTTGGAAAAAAGAATAGTTAAAAATATTAACTAAAAAACTGATAATTGACTACCTTTATACTACTACTACCACCCGGTAAAGGAATTGCACTGTAGTTTCTCTTCTCTTCTGGCACTGTATCTATTTCAGAGAGACTGTTGTGGGTTTTTCTTGTTTGCTTGTTTGTTTTAGTTTTATTTAAGAAAGAAAGAAAAGAAAGAAAAGAAAGAAAAGAAAGAAAAGAAAGAAAAGAAAGAAAAAGAACAGAAAGAACAGAGAGAACAGAAAGAACAGAGAGAACAGAAAGAAAAGAAAGAAAAGAAAGAAAGAAAGAACGAACGAAAGAACGAACGAAAGAACGAAAGAACGAAAGAACGAAAGAACGAAAGAACGAAAGAACGAAAGAACGAAAGAACGAAAGAACGAAAGAACGAAAGAAAGAAAGAAAGAAAGAAAGAAAGAAAGAAAGAAAGAAAGAAAACAGAAAAAGAAAGCAATGCTCACAGAAGAAGCAGTGCTCATGATGTGAAATGTCTAAAATTTAAAAGGTATAATTGCCATAACAGCCAGAACATTTAGAGCAACAAATAAACTCTTGAGAGGGTCCCAGTTGGAAGACAGAAGTTTCCTCTAGTAGGACACCAGGACTCATATTTTGAAAAACATTTTAACGTATGCCAAAACACACACTAACATCCCCTTGAACTTCAAACTGTTTCAGACATTCTTTAGCCAAGCTGGAAAACGTCTATTTAAATTACTGAGAGTGAGTATAGAGCATTATACATTTAAAAAAAAAAAAAGAGAGAAAAGAAAAAAGAAAAAGAAAGAATAAAGAATACAGAAAAGAAAAACAAGGAAGAAGAAGAAAATGTATCTAAAATTGACTTTGTTTATATCAACAGTGGTTTAAAATGTAGAAATAGAGGAGGGGTAAAAAGAATTGCACTCAAACTGTGCCCAGAAGTGTAGAATTGAAGTACAATGTTATTACCAGTATTCACAGACAAAACTGTGTTGAGTACTTTACAGGAATTAATTCTTTTCAGACACTCATTGGTCATGGTTCTCTGAAATATTACCGTCCTGGAGACAAGAAGAAAATTCATTACCTCTGAGTATTGACTTGTCCAACAAAGCAGGCTAGAGCTCTGCTTCTTTTCTCTGTACCATTCAAGGTGCAGCAAAAGTACCATGTGTTTGATATCTAAATGCCAAATGAGCAACCCAGGACATTGCGGCTTTTGTCATTTGTGTTTTCACCACTTTCTACAGTGGTAAAAATTCTCAATAGCTAAAAGTTGTAAAGACATACTTATGTCACAGATGGTATTATTTGTACTTTCTAAACCGGTTAGAAACAGTTCTGATAAGGAAATTAGAAAAAAGGTTTAGAAAACATTTTTTGACTACTAAATAATATTTCAAAATAAATACATCTTCCTCTGAATAGTAAGATTTTCTTTAAGTCTTTTTTCTTAAAAAGAAATGCACTGGATAGGTAATTCGTGTAGCTTTTCAGCATTTGAGTGCTCCCAGATAGTGAAAGTACACTCTCAGACTTATTTTTAGTAGAGCAGACTAGTTATAAAATCACATAACCAACACAGCAATGGTGGAAAGAGACCTTTTGTTTCAATATATTTGTAAATACTGCTGATGTAAGTCAGACAAACTTCATATGAACAATATTGATCAGAAACATCAGATTTTCCAGTAAAAAAAAGTTATTAGAAAGAAACTAAAACCTTTTTCTTGTCTTTCAGCTCTAAAAGGTGTTATTTTCACTGTGTGAAAAACTGCTAGGGGAGCTCCAGCTGAATATCCTATATCAACAATAATAATAATAATCTCCATGGGGAAACACTTTACGAAAGTCTTTATCTGTTTATTTGTTTTCAGTCCATTCATTAAATTAGATTCATTCATTACCTTGAAGGTATATACAACTTCTTTCACAGCTATACTTAAAAAAGGGAATTTTCCGAGCTCTTCGTTACATTACATGGTATATTGCAAAAATTTTAGCAAATTTTCATATCAAAAAGAGCTACAATTATCTTTTCTTGTATAAAAAATCATCTCACGTCAGTGCCACCTTTCACATCTCTTCAGCAAACTGTGGTGCTGTCACACGGTAGCAGTCGAAAAAGTGATTCTGACGTGGTCTTCTGACTGTGGATTAGTGAAGTTTCAGCAGAGAACTCTGAAAATCCAGACCACAACTCTTCCAAAGATCTGCATTTCTGAAGAAATACTTTCCTTTAAAGAAAAACCAACCAAAAA
>WBMW01001463.1:1082046-1179597 GCA_013396635.1 Penelope pileata | reverse complement strand
AAAAGAAATCTAATATTTTCCTTCTAAACTTAGTCCACAAGTGAATAGTCGAAATTATATTATCAAATTATATACAGTCATGACTGAGATAAATAAGAATTTGTATTAGAAAAGAAAAAACAGAACATCAATAATCCATCCTTATGAGTATTGTGATTGTACATGCATATGTGTGGCATATTCTAAGTCATCTGCCATCTTTCCATCTCCTCCAAAGAAAATTCTACAGTCAAGAAAAATTATTTTTCTTTTTATGATAAGCAATGTCATTTATATCTTTCACAATACTTAAAAAAAAAAAAGAAAGAAAAAACGGTACTGCTAAGTATTGAAGATAGGGGAAAAAAAAGAATAAAAAGTCAGTGAATTTGAAAAAAAGGCACTAAGGAGAGAGACCAAAAGTCTTTCTCCCTCTAAATTTTACTGTTCTACTGACCTACTCCCTGTTCCTATGGCATTTCACATTATCATGAAAGTTATGATACAAGGTGTCTGCAGAATCCCTTGTTCTTCTCCAGTGCCTGGTGATAATGTTTATGATGCTCAGCTGAAATACCCATAAAATTTTGCTTTTAGGTTCCCTCTTCCAGGACAACTATCAGCACATCCATAGGAGCCCCACATTCCGATAAAGAACTTTGATTTATTGACAAAGCATTTTCAAATTGAAGCAGACATTAACTTGAAAGTACACAAGCATAAAGAAATTTTTGCAAATTTGGCTTCAATCTGTAGAGAGCTATAACTGCAAATATTCAAACTAGGAGTTACAATTCAACTGCAAGGAAAAAAGAATAAAAAGCGCCAGACAGATGACATGCCAGGTATCACACCCATACCCTGCACACACAATTTGTAGGGGGTTCAACTGCAGCTCCAAGTTTTTCCCATGATGCAAAAATGATCAATAACACACTTAAGTCTATGAGTTTTCTCTTGAGCAGGGTTCAGGCAGATATTCCTTTTAAAGATCCATCAACATAAAACACCTTTTCTCCCTCCTCTGATCTTAAATTAAAGCTTGGATCCTGACCCAGAAGAAATAGGTTTGCTGTAAAATATCTGAAAGCCAACGTAGTATTTCTTTAATGAATACAACTCTTATTGACTGGGGGAAAATAAAACACAGTATGAATCAATTTATGCCTGTTCTGACCGTGCATTTCACTGCTAATGCTGTACAAGATAAGCCTAAATGGTTCTTGGGGATAATTTGTGCTTCTAATCTGTTTTTGTTTGTTTGTTTGGAGGAGTGTGAAGGGTGTGTACATAACCCAGAAGTCAAGGTTTAGTTTGAATTCACAGAACAAGAGACATGGGTAGCTCAATCACTATTGATATGTGCCTCCTGTGTTTCTGCTGCTAGTACAACATGACAATTTGGTGATACTAAAGGACAATTGGCCAAGCAGAACCAAGTTGTCTCTTTCAGCTGTAACAGGCTGACCTTGGATTGCTGACAGACACCCACCTGGACAACTCTCTCACTCCCTCATCCTCAGCTGGACAGTATGGTTCCTGCTCCTCTCCACAGACTGCAGCATCTCTCTCCTCTCCTCTCCTCTGAATTTGGTGTTTTCAGGTTGAGATTTTTTGTTGTTTACTTGTGAGTTTTTTTGTTGTTGTTGTTTGTTTTACATTTTCTTTTTCCCTTCTCTCCAAGGCAAAATTTTGCCCACTCTTACGTGCATTTTCCCAGAGGTGCCACCAGCTTGGCTGGCGGGCTCAGCTGTGTCCTGAGGTGGGTACGGTGAGTGGGCTGGAAGTGGATACGTCCAGCAGGGTAACACTAGAAGAGTTTTTATTAACATATGACCAAGGAGTAAACAAACAACACTGAAGACTCTTACTCATCTCTGTTTCTTTTAGGATTTTCTGCATTATTTAATGTCACCTTCTGTTGCACAGGTTAAAGTGTCTCCTAGTTTTGCCAAAGACGACTACAGCTACCAGAGTGCCTGGGGCTGAACACACATATGTGCACTTAGGCAACTAAGGAAACAACCATTCTGCCAACAGAAATTTTTGCATTGATGAACAACCATTTATTTTTCCCAAAATTTTAATTCAACTTTCTGGGAAGATAAACTATGAATCAGATTAAGGCACTATGATTAAATAATTAAAAAACATTTGATTAAATAATTAACCAGAAATTTGGGAGTGCTTATTGAACTTACTGAATGTATTGGGAAGATAGGAAACTCCATAATTTTGATTATTTGATTGTTAAATTCTACCTCATATTATGAGGCTCAGACTGTACAGTCCTGTCACTTGTATAAACACAAAAGAGGACGTAACATATGAAGTTAAAGGCTAATCCCGTGAGGATTATTGGAATGACTTTGAAGTGAATAGAATTGACACCAGATGAAAAATGAGCTCAAAATTTAAAACTGTAAATAAAATGTACTAAACAGTGGTCTCATTCCATTGTCAGTATATATTCTGTTAAAAGGAATTACCGCTTGTATTGCAAGAAATCATGTGCTCTTTTGTCCTGTGGGATGCAAATGAGATACTCGTCTTTGGAAAAATTATTGAAATCTGATGACAAGAAGCAGATGAAGTAAGATGCTCTTAGCTTAATAGTGGCTGTGACATGCGTCTGTGTAAGAAACAGAAGATGGGTGAAATCAGCCTTACATGCTGACAGATGAACCTCAGCCCATTCTAACACTGAATCCACTTTTTGCCTCTTTTCATTTCTTATTGGAAAGATGGTTGCCCAGGCTAAAACGTCTTATTTTCTAAGTCTTTAGAGGAACTGCTCTTTTTCAGATACTGGACAAACGGTAACATTGATCATGCGAAAGCTGAGACTTGTACGTTATGAAACCTTTTATTTTTTCAAAATACAATCTACTGAAAAGATATTTTAATAGCTGCTGCCTTCGTTTCCCATTAGAATTGATCAAATTCTATGCAACTGATTGCTTTATGGTGGAGCCCAACTTTTGACTCCCTGGTGACAACAGTCATAATAGATAAACAGCTGGGGTATTCTCTTCACTCAGAAATTACCTTTGCCAAGAATATTTTTGACTATGAAAACAAGGGCAAATGCACGCACACACACCAGGAGAAGACTGTGAAAGTCATCTTAAAAAAAAAAAAATTGTTCATTTCTTCTTTTAGGATTTTCTGTCAAGGCTATGACTGTACTGTGGAAGTAACTCATAGAGCACAATCGAGCTTAGCTCCACAGCCTTGAAAATTACAATTCTCTCACTTATGCAAGGGAACAACCAAAGTGCAGAGATATAAAATCAATTCCCTAAGACCATAAAAAGCAGGTGTGACGTATACATCCATATGCCGATTTCCACAGCACAAAAAATTCATTCTCTCCCAATTCCTAGGAAAAGTGGACTGCAGATTTAGCTACATAGTTCAAGCCTCTGATTCAGTGCACATTTTCTATCGCATATGTCTGTAGCCTAGATACATAGGACATAAAAAAAAAAAAAAAGGACTTTTTTTTTTTTAAGAAAACATACACGTTAGGGGATTCAATCATCTGAGATGAAAGGAGAACCACTGATAGGAAGAAGAGAAAGAGTTAATATAACCAGTGTGATGCACAATAACATTTCAAATGAGCCAAGCATAAATGTCACAACCAAGACTAAAGAAAAGATGGCAGGATACAGACATGGGCTCCTAGGAGCAAAGATTTAGCCACCATTTCTGTGTAGTCAAGAGCAAGGGTTATGTCAAAGATTACATCCAAGCAATGGGTCTCATTGACTAAAAGTTGATCTCTAGCAGGAGGGTTGGGTGGAAGTAGATGGAGCCAAGATTAAGGGACCACCCCAAAATGTGTGCTGAAGAAACATGCAGGAAGAAGCGGCAGATGGGGGTGGTTTCAGTCAAGTATGTAGGAAAAGTTTCAGTTTGGAGAGAATACAAGGTGAAACTGAGGGGCAAGAGACAGCAGTCATGGAGAGGTTATTTAAGGAATTCAGAGGTGAAGGAGAAAGTGGATAGCATTTCGATATGGAAGGGTCAAGAACAAGCTTAACATGCCAATGACCACTGTGCTTTTTTGTTTTTTTTTTTTTTTTACATGGAAAAGAAGAAACTTGATTAGAAGGAGTTAGGATGAGCAGAGGAAGGGAAAGGTAGATACTGGTCTAAGCTTCTTAAGAGTTTTACAGGCACCCATTAAGACCATCTGCCCAAAGTTACATTTTTCATAAACAAGAACTACTTGCATTGCCTGGGACTTCGCAAAGATTTGGTCTTTGTTAATATATGGATCAAACTTACAGATGAGATTCAAGTGTGAAATATCCCATCCGGCTTGTAGCACTCACCAACCTTTAGACAGAAATAATAATAATGTGGTGAAATGGGATATGCCATACACCATCTGGCAGCTGTGCAAACAAGAAGAAGAACCCTATGAAGAACATTATTACACGTTTGGGGACCTGCTGATTACATTGTGTGTCTAAGGTTAGACATTTTGGTGTGTAAAACTTGAGAACACAGTCTAAATCGTGGATAATTTAATAGGTTGCACATGGATTTCACCTCTAGTTTATTCATTCTTTTGTATTTAGCAATACATCCCTTCTTAAAAGGCTGTCTTGCTTTTATGGTGAATGGTTTAAAGTGCTGCTCATTTGAAATACACAAAATTGTAAGGAATAATCATCACTTTATTACAATAGTAAGAATGGGCATAATATCCTATGTCCTATCAGGATGGTCAGTATTGCCATATAGCTGAAAGTTCATATTTCAAATTAATATACCACCTCCATGATTGGCAAATCCTCCTTTTAGAAAAAACAAGGATTTTTTATTCATGTATTTTTTTCTTCACTTTATGAAGGAGAACAGCAGAANAAAAAAAAAAAAAGCAAGCTCTTTAAACTAACAAGCTTATGGATTTTGAAGGACTGCCAGGAGAATCATTAATGGAAAATATTCAAAAGGCACTTAAACCTGTTCTCTGACTTCAATAGATTTGTTTCTGTCACCCTACAAGAAAACAAAACAACAGAAGACTCCAGCTTGCTCCCTGGCTGGTTCCCCATGTTCAGCAGTACATTTCAATTACCCATTCAGGCCCTTCTTCACTGCCCGTATTCTCTTCCCTGCTCCATCCAAGAAAAACTCATCTTTCCTTTACCTATCTCATGTTGATGATTTCTTCCACTCGAAGCCCTGACTCCTCATTTGTCCTTTACACCATCCCTATCACCAGGACTCTGAATTTCATTGTACATGACTTGCATGTGCTCCTCTATGCATTTCTGCATTCTTTTCCAATCTCCCCTCACTGCCTCATGCCAAATTCCTCTTCTTTTTGAAATGCCAGTACTGCAGCAGATGGTGCTTTGGAGAAAAGGGATCAGGTGCACAATTAAGATGGACAGATCTGAAATTGTGGACTGAGATTAAGTTTTCCAGATATGGGGAGGATGTTTGCATCAGGTGCCACTCTGGCTTGGGAACTAACCTCAAGCACTGTGAACCCACACACCTACTAGTAACTGGTCAAAGCATCACTGTGAAGAAATTCTTCCTCTTATTTCCCCTATGAACATGGGAACATTATTGCCTAATATTGATTCATTTGTTCTTTCATGATGTCTCAGGACAGCAAAGAACATTGATTCAGAGTCAGTGAAACAATAGAAAATGAGTTTTCTATAGATTTCTGTCTCAGGTCTTCTGTGTCATCCCCATCACAATACCTTTAGATCCTTTCTGTATCTCCTAGCCTAACCCATGTTTCTTTGCCTCATCCCATCTTTCCTGTGATTGTCATAATTCTAGCTCCCTCCTGTACAACCCTTCACCTCTTAAAGGCTTTTAGCTTTTCTTCTGTGACTTTTGCCCAAAATTTTGGGCCTGGTGGCTGGCTTGGCTAAGAATGGTACATGCTGCTGTCACTCCAGTCCTCTACATACTGATCGTCCTGATTGCTGCTGCTTTGCTTGTGCCTAGTGTGGATTTTAATTTAGTCCCTTCTGATCCCAGATGCTGACTTCCACAAAATTCTGTCAGATTTGTCACGTGGAATGACTGCTTAAGCTTCATTTCCTTAGGAAACCTGCTAAAACACTTCACTTCCTTTTTTAAACTGGATTAAATAACTGCAAGATGGATGGTATAGCAGCCGGACAAACATGACCTGGTCAGGAATGTCGCCAAGGCTCACAGGTGCTCCTTTCAAAGGTGGGGAAAAATCATGCACAGTGTTGACTCATCTTTCAGCCCTCATGGAGTCTCATAATTGCTCAGTGAATTATTCACCCTTGCTTGATATTCCCTCCCTCCCTCCTCTAACACCTTCCTTGCTCATGCATTTGCATGCAACATCTACTTGTCATCCTTCACCTAGAATACCTACAATAACTAACACAAAAAGATAGCTACAGCTCCAGTGGCATCAAGGACTGATCCCTCTGGAGGTGGGCTACAAAACACAAATGATAGAACAGAGAAATGTTTTGAAGTCCCAAATAAACTCTCTGTAATAATCAGGGTAAAACTGCAAATAATGAAATATCCTCTGGCAGAAGAGGAGACCTCTAAAAGCTGGAAAAAAGATGAAATTGACTGAGTATAAAAAAATACATATCTTTTCAAAATACCAAAGGAATGGCAGTAGTAAATTACAAGACACAGCACTGCTCTCATTAGTCCTTAATTTAACTTAACTAGGAATATACTCCTTTTTTGCTGTGTAATGTATTCTTTTAAAATACATAGAACATGTAACAACATCGCTTTTTTTCCATTGCATTCAGCAAAATAAACTAGATTTAAAGTTATATTCTTAGTAGTTCTCAAAGCCTAACATAATATCTAGTCAGAATATTGAAATCAAGCATCTGAGCTTTTAGAATCAATCTAAAAGATGGAAAAAAAATAGACAACAAAATACTGATTATAACACACTGCTTAAACTAGGAGAAACACAGTGTTTGTACATTCAAGGCTGGAAAAAAAAAAAAAAAAAGGCAGTTTTGACTCCTCACATCCTTTCAGCAAAAGATTTCTGAGAGGTTACAAATCTTAATTGACCATAGCAACACATGTCAGGAAAGGTAAGTAGTGTCATTCCTATGCCAAGGAAGAGAAAAGAAGTACAACAGGAAGGAGGCAATAGGTCAAGCCTGGACAGCATGAAAGCCTGGATTAGAAACCAGGCATTTCTGGCTCTCAATCCATGCTTAAATCTCTGCTCCAACAACAACAAGGAAAAAAAAATTGTCAGTTGAATTTGATTGAATTTGAGAGACCATTCTATAATCAATCACGACAGGGTTAATTCTCCTAAACTCTCCCTAGCAGATGCTAATCTGCTCTGCAGTACATCCATGACTTCAGGATAATTATGGATAGAAATATCAAAAAGCAGCTTCTAAGTGAAGAATTGTGCACAGCTTTCTTTTTCATTCCTTTACTTCCTCAGAAACTGGTATAAAAAAAAAAAGGCAAAAAAACCCCCAAAAAACTAAGGACTTTTAACCTTTAACAAACACTTTAACAAAGAAAAAAAAAAAAGAAAGATGAAGAATATATAGATGGTTTTAAATAACCGAGTAAAACTGTAAGAACTTAATAAGACTGAGGGGGCCCAGTATGAGGGAGCAGATGTCTTCCATGAAATAAGCCACAACTCCATTCTTCACAGTGTCACTTCTAGCTTCTTTCAACCTGCTCCCCAGTAGAAAATATCTGACAGGGAAACTGGGCCCCACTTTTCATAGGATTGCTTTTCAATCTCCAGCTACTCCATAGCTACTTTGAGCTCAATTCATTTTGAAAAACCAAAACAAAAACAAAAAAGTAACCATAAACACCAGAAACCCAACATACACACAAATAATACATCTCCTCCCAGACTTATACCAATTTCTGGATAAAAAACAATTCCTTGCTTCAAAATGAGAAAATAGACAAAACCTTAATGACATAAACACTGAGGTTCTATATAAAATAGCTATGAAAAAAAGAAGTAAGAAGAGAATTTAGTGAGAATAAGAAGTTCTGGAAGAGAAAGTCAGAATTGAAATTACACAACTAAATGAGAAGTGAGACATAGGGACATCAACTCTTACCTCCTTCTGGAGGACTAACGGGAATGAAACACCTTTGTAAGTGGAAGGATCCATCATTTTTTTCCTCCAAAAAGTGAGGGACAACCCTCTCAGTTTTCAAGCTGCTTTTCCCGACCCACCAGTAGACAGTAGGGGTTTCACACAAAGCATAAGTCATGAAAGTAAACGAGAAAACTCAAATAAGTCTGACATCTCCTGAAGTGAGCACATCACAGTACGATAAGCTTTTCTGTGCTGATTGTGGTAGCTCTGTGAACGAAATGGCTGGGGCTGTAGTATAGCAGTTTAAAAATTATTCCCTGAACAGAAGTCACAAAGTTGCTTTTCTAAGGTTTTTTGAACTTTCTTGATTGCTACTTTCCCTCAGTGGCCATAACATATATCTAAATCCTTCCTATGATATCACAATGAGAACAATTACGCAGGTGCTGAGCAGTTGATTGGCAGCTGTTGGGTGGGGTTCCCTGCTAAGTCCAGCCTCACTCAGCTGAAGCACAGTTCGGGGGTGCTTTCTCCTGTCCAGGATATTTATTAGGAAGTGTATTGTACTTTTAATCATTTTTGAGACTTTAGCTTCATTTTTTATTTTAGTAAAGACTGGGCACTGAAATTTCAGAATTGTTTGGGATGTTAGAAGAGACAAGATGGGACAGAAAATCAAGAAAACTTAATTTCCATGGGACACAAGCCTAGAAAAGAAAGCTGGCTTCTTGCCTTGGAAGCTGGCTCCCAAAGACAGAGTTCAAGAGCTAGAGTTTGGGCTCCACAGCAGCTGGCAGTACCTTAAGAAACAAAACAAAAAGCTAACAACCTCTTCTAAATCTCACAACTGAAAAGTCACTTATTCTTAAAATGAAACAAAAACATAAAAACAAACAGTAGCACAGTTATTAATTCTCTTCAGTCAGAGAGAAGACTCCCCAAGGATCCCTGTGGCTTCACACGCACTTTCTTCAGCTAACCTACTTCAATGACTCTGTCGCATTTTTTGTTTCAAAAGCTGATGGTGCTGGGGATGCCTGATTGTGTCTGTGTGAGAATGACATGCAGTGAACAAACGCATGGTCCCTCGAGCTGAGTGAAGTATCTACCCAAACATGTTTATCATATTATTTTTAGAGCCTGGCATCAAATATGATTTAATGAATGGAGAGGTGTGAACTTCCAGAGTTTCTTCAGAAGTTAAATATTTTCATTTCAATGGCATTAAGGTCAGTAATGCATAAATCTAAAAATATGTCTCTAATTAAGTGATAAAGCTAATTGGATCTGAGTTTATTTCCTGATAATAGCCTGCACAGTTGAGATAAATGGCTAGTAGAAGCTGAGGGAGGGATTTCTCTTCTTTAATCTCCCATTAAAGCACAAGCTCTTATTTGACTTGATCGCAGCACAGTTTTTAATGTTTAAGGTGTATTGAAACAATGGAGAGTACATTACTTTCATCAGTTAAGATCTAAGAAACCAAAGTGAGCTGCTGTATGACTATCAATTGATTCCCAGGCTTCATTTTGGTAATCCAAAGGCCGAATAAAAGAGGACCCACTGAAAATAACAAAGTGACGCTGTTCTTGCTGTAGTTTAATATAAACATACTGGCATTTTCTGGTGAAAAAGAGATTAAAAAATACTAAAACATTAAACTTTCTGGTATAAACTAGAGAGACGCAAATAAGTGTATTTCTTTAATATTCACTATTTCTTGCAAAAAAAATTAATCTTACTTAGGAAGAAACAAATAAAAAGTCAGTAAGAAAGCATATCCAATTAGTATTTTACGAACATATTTCACTTCAAGTGCACAAATGGTCTCATTGACTTTGCTATTGAAGTATCTCACTGGATTGCATCAAAGTGCTAAATACATTGCAGAATCAACTCCTAAATCTCCAAGTGTAACAGCAGGAAAGAAAACATGAGTGCAAAACCACAGAACTGAAGCAGAAAATGTCTGCCCAACTCTGACGCGTTGGTGCTGAGAGGTACAATTTTCCCGGAGGTCTCAGTAAGGGGTTAACTCAGATGGCAAACAAAGATAATTCAGATGTCAACATTGTTAATTATTTAATTGCTCATAAAAGCAAAATTGGTGCAGACACAGTTATGAATGACATCTCGTTCCGAGACAAAGCTGGGGGAAGGGAAAGTGGCTTTGGAAAATATTTGGAAAATTTCCTCCTTGTCAAGGAAGAAAAACCAAAAACATCAACAACATTCTTTTACATTATGTGTAATAAAATCTGATCATCAGCAGCTATTCATATCCTAGAGTAATTACTTTTCCCCACAGGTTTACTATTCTGAATGAGTTTATCCAGCACGTGATACACTTTCCTTTCAGACCTCTTGTTTGGTCTGATTTTTAACCACAGTGCATCTAAGCTGATTAACAAAAGTATTCTACACTGGCAGAAATGATTTTTACAAGCATTTCTGTCCTGAACTGAAGGAGAAATTTTCATATAAGAATTTTTTGGGGAAAAAATCTTGTCTTTAAAATGGTGTCTGGCAATGCGTAAATGAAATAACATCTACTTTTCAGAAAAACCGAAAGGAGAGGTATAAAACTGACATTTTTCAATTCCATGATGGTGACAACTCAGTTTCTCTTGAACAAATCAGACTGAGAGAAAGTATCTGGATGACTATATTGAAACCATAACAAAATATTTTCAGCTCTGCAATTCATTTGATTACGTTTAATGGATCTGCTTTTGTGCCACAATGTAGGACATCCTGAGCAAGCGTTCTGCAATTAACAGGGCGTATTAACACACGCATTAAAAAAAATAAGTAGAGATTCTTGGCTGATTTAAAATGCAAGTATGGTTTGTTTCAAAATGCTAACTCATTTTTTTTATTTAAGTTGCCACTTTGAAGTTAGATAATCAACTTAAAAATGATTTTAAAATTTCAAATGAAATGGTAAGGTAGAAAATGCCGATCAGTAATGTTCAGTATACTGTTGAGTGTGCTAAAAACATTCCTATTTGCCTAAAAATATATATATACTTCCATAAAATCATATATATCATTAGAAAATGTGGAAAATAATTCCTCTCTTTGAATAATAAAATCATCTCACTTTTGACTTGATAAAATGAGAAATGAGGTTTCCCCTGTAGGAATGACTGGACAATGAGAGGAGGGAGGGAAGTGGCTTTTTGTGTGCATCTCTCAGACTCAGCAGAGTTATCTGACAAAATCCACTCTACAGTCCAGTCTTGTCTTTCTTCCTGAGAAGAGAAATACCCCAAGCAACTCTAAGTTCACAAGATCAGCCTGAAAATACCCTTTACAGCATAGCTAGTAGTGACAATCTGGTCAAAAAGATATGGTTATTTTTATTATTATCATTATTTCTGCATGTGAATCAAGGAAGCTGAGAATAAAGTTGTCTCTGTTTCCACATATTTATGCATCGCCAAGACCCTGCAGCAGTCAGACTTGTTCTGCCTTGCCCTAGTGTACCAGAGAGTGAAATCAGATTTAAGAAGTACAACAGATTAAGTCCCACAAAAAATATCAAGTTATTTTTTTTTCCCTGTGGAAGACTAAATAAATCAGATTTTTCCTTGAGAGACTTAGACTACCTGTTAATTTAGAAATAATCTAATATAATTTAGGTATTAATAGGTCAAAATACATGGCCAAATGTATTTTGGCTGAGGGATTTCTTTAAGAAGTGAATTTCTAATGCGGATAAGCTTTTGTGAATACTTCCTATTACCTCATTAGCATGTTTTCTGACCTCTGGACTTGAAAATCTCTTGCACAGTCTGGATTCCTAATCTTGTTTAAATCCATGTTTAAACGCAGAATAACTGATTAGCCAACATCTTTTGTGCTACACTACCACACAGGTTTCATGCTTTTATGCTGAAAAGTGTTGTCCATTTTTTTTTTTTTTTATTTCTCTTACCTTGCACTGGAAAAGGCACAATGTGATAATATACTGTGCATTTTTATTTCAAATTCAAGGACTTATTTTTTCAAAAGTAACATCAAATAAAAAATTCTCTTTTCTCCAAATATGTTTTCTGGACTGTTTAGTGAAACATCATATTTTGTATATATCTGAATTGACACGATGGCCAAGTGTGCAAGTAGAATAACAAAGTTCCTAAAAGTTTTGTAATGAAAATATGTTCGCATATAAGAGAATCTGCCTGTAGTTTTTAGGATGCATCTAGAAACATCACTTATTTAAATTATTATGCGTGATGTGTACTGCATGCACATATTGCACAGCATTAAAATATCTAAGTAATAGAGATATTATAACAAGATCACAGACTCATGGTACTTTGCATTGCTTTCTTTCAGAGTTCTTAACCTCTACTTATTGTGTTCTATTCAACATAATTCAGTAAATGAGATAATATGTGCTGGACAATGTATTTTTCCCTCTGAAATATTAGAAAGTCTAAACATTTCATAACTTGATTTGTATCTTGTCACATAACTTGCATATTGTGAGCACACCCCGAGTGCTTCTAATGTGAAACTTATTTAGAAAGATGATTGGTTGAAACATATTTCTCCTTCTTTCAAGACACAAGTATATCATTCAAATTTTCATGGTGGGTACAACGGGGGGGAGAGTTGTATAAAAACTCACATATGAGAAACTATCAAAACTGGCTTTACTCTTCCATTGTTTTCCGTTGGGTTAATGACTGCCTGATACAATTACTATGACTTTCTGATGTTTTTTTTTTTTTCACTGAATCAAGGGAAGCTAATTATGTGGCACTGCAAAGCACAAGATCAACATCCAAGCCTTGATATGTATGGTTTTACAGTTTTGACATGCCAAGCAATTACCTTTAAGAAAATTCTCACATTCATTGATCCAAGATATTTGCTAAAATGAAGCATTGAATAAAAAGGGGAGGTCTTCTTTATATAATGAGGACAAATTAAACTATCCATTAATTTGTAAAAATATGCCTGTATTTATACTCAAAAAGCAATTTTTTTGTGATACAATACACTGTACTACAGATACTAATTCAGAGCAGGCTTTGAGAAATGTAACTGTTTATTCCAAACTGAGTTTCATCAGGGATAGTCTTTAAAGGCTATGTGCTGATTATTACTGTATGGGTTTATGATTCAATTTGTGACCTACATGTCAGAATAAAAGCCATGAAGTAAGATGACTCAATTAACTTCATCTGCAAATAATTTGCAACAAAGAATACTAGTAGCGTGATACCAATCCCTAAACCTCTGATTTTGCTGAATCAAAGTACATATGCAGTAATTAACTACTAACTGCCATTAATACTGCTGGTATTTAAAATTGGATTAAGGATTTAACACTGAGGAGAAAAAAGACCTAGATACCTTGTTAAAATCAGCTAAATTCATTTGAAAAAGAAAATTGAAGCTATCTAGATGATTGAAAACAAGAGTCAGAACATGGAACTTTGTTTTCTCAACTTGAGGCTTAATTAAACTGTGTAACAAAAGATTTCTTTTCTCTGATACACCAGGCTGATTTCTTATTTAGTTATTTGCAATATACTCACTACTAATCTCCAGTTTTGGGGGGAGGACCATGATTACAAAACAAAATATACAAGTTTTTAATTAATAATATAAGACTTTGAATCTTTTCTGAAATATAATTTAAGGAACAGAGCAACAAATCTACAATTAAGAGCTAATTAAGCTATGCTATGTATTGCTTTGTTACTCTTATTTTCCCTAGCTTTCCTAGAAAAATGAAATTTTCATTTTTGTCGTATGCAAATATGAAATTTTAATCTAGTGATGCCTCATAAGACACTTTGTAATTGTGTTTTCCTTGAGTGTTAATTATAGTTTTTATATTTTCTTTCCCTGTACTGGCAGTTGCTCACAACACTGTTCTGACTTTCATATGCCTTCCTTCAAAATCTCGTTTCACTGCTGAGGACTGACTGAAAAGGAATATTACGCCTTTAAGCTAAATGCCTCATGCGCGTTAATAAGCAAGTCTTCTACAGACACGTGATTTATAAATTCACACACTCAGACTGGTACCTTTTTCTTCCCCCAAATGCAATATCTGCCAGAATATGTGGCAGTAGTAAAGCTTTTGGGAAGGGAAAAAATACAACAGAACAAAGCCCCGCCCTTCTGCTCTGGCTGTGTGGACTGGTGGCCTCTCTTTGCGTGATCAAAACAAAAAGAAAAAGCACGACAGATAATCCCTGAATACCCAGCCTTTAAATATGCAGGAGCCTTACGCACGCAGAAGCAAGTTAGGTAAATGCATGCATTATCCAAATTGAAGGTGTGGAAGCAAAAGACGTGAGAGTCCACTTGGCCCTGACCTCAAACTTCAAGCTGCTATTTTACAAGCAGAAATTTAACAATTTTAAGGGAGACTTTCTTCATCTTTTGGGTGAAAAATACTAAGGAACCTTAAGGTATAATTTGTGGCCATTCTGATCCGACAATGCGAGGAGGCTGTCCCTTTTCATATTCCTATGATGAGCAGCTGAGTTACAAAGGTCACAAGGTAGATGCACACATCATCTATTTGCACATGTGATTGTTATGACAGATTGTGAGAAAGAAATGAGAAAACAATAACTGTTTAGTTCTTCTATACTAAACCAGTGTTTTTCAAACTGTCAGACAAAACTCATTTAATGAATTATTGCTCCATGCAGGTAGCACAGCTTTTAAAGAAATAAATTCTATGCTTAAAATAAACCTCATCAGTAGCATGTTATTCTGAGGTAGACATATCATGCAAAATGCATAAGGTGGAAAACAGTTTTACCAAACTCATATAAACATTCAGTTCTGTACACTGGTCTAAAACAAACACCTTCAAACACACAGAAATTGGTGCTCTTCTGCACAATTACCATAGCACTCTCACTGCATACCATTTACTAATACATAGCATCTACCAATAAGTATGACATACTATGTCTCCTGCCAACAGAAGCACAAGCATAGCTGTGTGTGCAGGTGATGTGCTAAGCAATAATAATCTAAAGCCATTTGAAGCAGTGATTAAACAAATTGAAAGAATCATGGAACGGCTTAGTTTGGAAGAGACCTTAAAGTCCATCCAGTCCCACCCCCCTGTCATGGGCAGGGCTGCCACCCACCAGGTCAGGCTGCCCAGGGCCCACCCAACCTGGCCTTGAGCACCTCCAGGGATGGGGCATCCACCGCTCTCTGGGCAGCTGTGCCAGTGCCGCACCTACCGCTGAGTAAAGAATTTCTTCTTAACACCTAACCTACATCTCCCCACTTTTAAAGCCATTCCCCCTTGTCCTATCACTATTAGACCATGTAAAAAGTCAGCTCCCCCTTTGCTTATATGCTTCTTTCATGTACCAAAAGGCCTCCATGAGGTCTCCCTGGAGTCCTCTCTTCTCCAGGCTCAACAAACCCAGGTCCCTCAATGTTTCCTCCTAGGAGAAGTTCTCTAGCCCTCTGATGATCTTTTTGGCCCTCCTCTGGACCCATTCCAGCTCCGCATCTTTCTTGTGCTTTAAGTGGCCCCATTTGAGCAGACTTTGGACCAGATGACCTCCAGAGGTCCCTTCCAACCCCAGCCGCGCTGTGATCCTGTCATTCAGGCTCAAAATTTCTCGACTCATGCAAAAAGAAGGCCTGATTATAGGATTCCTGCATGTTTTTAAGTCATAATAGTAATACACGTAGAACTAGTACATTTACCACAAGTGAATGAACATGCTTCACAATGGTATAGCATTCATGAGGAAACAGAGAAAACATTTCTTAGCAAGATATTCCTCCTCTCTCCCCCACTTCCTCCATCAAAAAAGTATTTTTTCATGTTTTCTACAACCTATTGAGAAGAAAAACAGACAAAAACAAAAAGAAGAAAAAGCAAAAAGAGTGAAAAGAACTCTGTGGCACCAAGAACTGTGCTTAGATCTAAATAGTAGTAAATTATAAAAACACTGATTCACTTATGAAAATAACAGATCTATTGAATAAATGTCAAGATATGAGACAAAAATCTTTTAAATTCAAATTACCATCTATTATGTTCTTTCAGGCTATTTTTTATATATTGTCACTAGGTATGGGCGGGAGAGAAGACAAAAAAAAAAACAAGGTAAAAAGCATAAAGAATTATTTGGATAAAAAATATATATATCAGTATAAAATACAGAAAAATATTATGATTGTTCACATTGACAGTGAAAATAAATTCACAATTATTGCTATTCTTTAACTATCATTAACGTAAAAATAACCATTTACCATAATATAAGGAAATTGTCTGAGCCACAGATTTCAAAGTAAACTCTCTCCAGTTCCTTAGCTAGCAGTAGGATTACCTGAAGCTTCTAATTTTTAGTGAAGTGAATTAACCAGTTAAAAATGCATCTTCAGTTACAATGTTTCATTTTACAGAACTACAAAAGCCAAGTATGCCATCCTCCATCACCTCCCCCCTTTTTCTCTCAGAAAAAGAAAAGAAAAGAAACCAACATCCAAAGCCTACATTAACGATAACTCTATTAAAAAAAAAAATAGAGATACTAATTTAAACTTCATATTTAAAAACAAACATACAAAAACATCCACTGCAAACAAACAAACAAACAACTCAAAACCTTCCTGATGATTGCAATGAGTCCATAGATTATGGACAACTAAAGCAATACCCCATCACGTAGTGCTGCAAAAGACAGTTAATAGGATACTTTCATGGAATAATATATGCTCATTTACACATACACTCACAAAGCTGAGGAAGAAATGCAGAGGGGCAAAATCCAACTTGCCCTACAATGATATACTTGCTCTCAAAAGAAAGGTCAAGTTTCAGATGTAACACATCGGAATAATACACAAGCTAGTACTTAAATCAATTCTGATCACTGTAGCATTTCTTAGAGAGAGGAAAACTCAGGCTAGAGCTGGAAGTTTACAAGGAAAGATGCCGTTTTCTTCATATTGCCACGAAGGTAGCTGTATCTTACATCACAATGGTTTTGCTGTGCATTATTTCCATGAGATTGCTAGGTTTTTATTTGGTTGAGTGGTTTTTCTGTCTTTGTTTTTTGCTTATTGGTTTGTTTTATATCAGATTTTGCTTTAGTATTAACCACCCCTCAATTTGCACATAAAACTATCCAGAGTACACTGCAACGTAGAGTCTCATTCTGCCTTCGACAGCATCAGGATAAAGCCACTGTATCCAACAGCAGAGGATGAAGCAGTGCACGGGGCTGATCGACAGTAGTTTACAGTCAGCACTGAACTCAATTTTTCTCTTTTTTAGAACCAAAAGAATACGTGTTTTGCCTTAAATAAATATATATAACCGAAAAGAGATTTTTTAAAAAACATAAGGAGAATTAATTAATGCAGAAGTGATAGATAAGTTCTGCTATGAAGTGGAGTAAATTTTGAGTCACTTCAATTAACGCGCACTAGTAAAAAGAGAAAAGAACACTTGCTCTGTAATTCTCTCCAAGTTTATTCCACTTGTCAGCTTTCATCTACAACACAACTAAATCAAAGCTGTCAGTAGTTACTATTAAGCTTCTCATTGTGCAACTGCATAAGTAGTTAATAAAACAAGCACTGTTTCTATTTTCTTGGCTATAAAAAATGCTAGTTTAAGTTTTTGAGTTGCTCCTTGTGCTAGTACTTAATTCTCTTTATAACAGGAGCAAACTATTGTTCCTGACCCTCATATGCCTTATAATAGCATTAATCATGCTAAATTCTTTTGGTGCTCATGTGGATATAATGTAATTATAACAAATTCCTGAGGATAATTTCTTACTCCCATCGGTCTTTGAGACAAACCTAAAATGCTTTTAATTTCTACAAATGAAAACATGCTGTAAAACTTCTTATGGTAGAATAAAGATGATAAAGTAAATAATAAATACCAATAAAGATGAGAAAAATTTATTAATTAAAAAGTGATATATAATCAAAATCAATTCATTTCTAGTGCATTTTCCCATGTTTTCTTCCCACTACCCAAAGCAATAAAAGCCTTCAGAGTACTGTCTCAAACTACAAATGCAGTTTATTCCCCTATTAAAAAAAGACTTATTTTTAAAGCACATAATGCAGCAAAATATTCTCTATGTGTGTGTTGGGCTACTCCCAAAACACAACTTGTAACCTAGAATTTAACAATATTTACAGCCCAATAAAATGCTGCCAGATAGAGGATTTTTGGAACTCTCTATGCATGCTTTTAAAAATGCTGTTAAATGTTTTAAAAAAAAATCGAATATCAATTGAATAAGTCTGCCAGGAGTGCAATTTACTGGCCTTCATACATAAAATCGTTGAATGTGATTCTGCATACGCACAAGCCACAAAACATCCGTTAGGTCAAGTCACACAATATTTGGAGGGCAAGATTCTTCATCGGCAGATTATAATTTTAGGAGTCCTTCTTTGCCCCTTCCCCCAGCCCCTGCCTTTTGCCTTTTTTTCCCCCTCTCCTTCTTGTGTCACACAAAAACACAGATGTACACCCTGATCTCATTTAGAATGAATTCCTCCAAAAACATAGTCTAAACAATCCAACGCTGAGCTTTCATACCTTCTAATAAAGAAAACGTATCAAATGCACAAATTTAAGGTACAGATGAAAGAAGAAATCATGAGATAAAAGATTTTGAATTGTTAGGTGCTGCTATGGAAGTTTAATAAGGTCCATTTAAAAAGGAAACCTGTGAAGTAAGGCTTTTCATATGAAAAAGGTATCCAGTGAAATTGAGAATAAAAAAAAAAAATCCAGTCTGCAGCATTTCTCAATAATGATAAATATCATACACAAGAATGTTTAGTAATATGCTGTAGCTAAATATTCTGATATACGTGCCCTAAACCAGTCAATTCTTTGGAATAATCTTCATATATGAGAAAATGATAAAGCAAATGTGATAGCTAATCCGTGAACTTCTCGCTTTCATATTTATTAGAGCTCAGAAACATGGATAACAATGACCTACAGTACCAACTGTACTGAGAATTTGGATTTGTCAATTTAAAAAGTAACTATAATAATGATAATAATACTAATGAAATCCTGTGCTACTCTTATGGTCTTTAATATGGCCCTCTTCCCTGTCAAAACCCAATGAGCTCCACAGGAGATCCCTAGGAAAAAATGGAAATTTAGGACCAGATCAACAGTGACTTCAGATCAGTAAAACAGGTCAAAACAAAATAGCTCTCTGAAAATAAATTTTACACAGAAGCAATCCACGGCAACTAGTTAGTGGTCCAAAATAAATGATTTGATTTTTCTGCATGTTGAAAAATTTCCATAAAAGTTAAAACTCATTAGGTTCATAAATAGCGGTGTTTCATTATGTGACTGTTCTGAAATCCCACCTCTGATTCCTCCATTATTCTCCCTTTCATACTATTACATATTAATTTATTTCTCATATCATGCAATAGATGATTTCAGTATGCACTGTTAACTGTCTGATGCAACACATGCATTAATTTTTTCATGAAGACAAAAATTCGTACGGCTGATTATTTCTTGTGATGTAGGATTGAAGTGAAAGGTGGAGTGAAAGAAAAAACAAGCTTTAAGGCTCTAAACCTTCCAGGAGCCAGGACTGTGATTTCCTCTGTTTACACGACACCAACCAGAGAGGGTGTCCCTTCCTGCTCCCACCCTGTGGATGCTGCCGCAGCACAGTAAATAATTATAAACACTTCCCTTTGTACAGCATGGCTTTGTTGATAACAGCAACTACAGCAAGCCTCTTCCTCAGAGATCAAATAGTATGGGGCCATTGAGTATTTATTTTAGTAAGATGCAATTGGAAAAAGTGTGGATGCCAGCACAGCCTCTAATGTGTCAATACCACTTCATTTTCACCTTCGAGCACGACTAATATAGATGCTACTACAAAAGGTTTTTCTAATACAGCATGTGGTGCAGGGCAGGCTGAGGCCAAGTGACAAGATCTACCTTGTGTGTTTGCGGATGCTAAAAACGATCTGAAGTCGGTCGTCTTCTCCAAGGAAAACCACAGCAAAATGAATACATGCAGACCAAAACAGGGATGAGATTAAACCAATTCTATCACAAAGTAATAAAAAAATCAGGCTGTATTAAACAGTGAAACTATGAACTGCTTTCCACAAAAGCCAAAGGTTTGCCCTTTGTAAAACCATCTTTGTAAAGAAAATATAAGCGACAATAAGAACGACGTAATCAACCTTTTCTTCTTTCCAGCTCTCTCTGCAGATCAGGCACAGGAATCCCCTCCACCAACCCCTTAGTTTGTGACAACTCAAAGCAATGAAGAACAAAACCCAGTAACGAAGCCTGTAGTCTCCCTGCTCCCTGACCTCTTGCTCCCCAGCCCAACTCCCCGTACACACTTCCAGTTATTTTAAACGGAAAGAAGCACAAACCTCTGCAACGCACTCAAAATTCCTCATTCTAGACTTAAGGGCCATTATTCATCCCTGGCTCCTTATTTCTCTGCTACTTAGTTCACCGTCTTGCTGCTGCTATGGCTGGGGAGGGCAGTGGGGGAGGCAGAGGAAGGTACCACCAAGTTCCCAGACCTCCTTAAACTGCTCAGAGCAGCATGGCTAATCTGACCACGCAACATCCACAACGAGCACTGGTACAGGGAACATTCCCCTTTGTTTGGAAAAAAAAAAAAAAAAAAAGGCAAAACAAAAAAATCCCTTCCCCCCCCCACCTTTGTGCACATTAAAAGCATTTTTATTCCATACTATGCCCTTTGTTGTTGTTCCTGCATAGGAAACCCCATTTCAAGAGCCTCTCCGGCAGCAATAGTCTCTACTGGGGGGCCTGATTCGAGCAATATTTTTGCACTACTCAGGGGTGTCATCTTCAGGGATGTAACAGGACTGCTCATGTAGGGAAAGCTCCTGAGGTGCCTGAGAACGTACAGCTACATGCCCCACACAAAGAGATTAAAAAATAAAGTGAAAAAATATAATCTCAGGCCTTCAGATACCGAGGGCTGGTAGGTACGGTTGTGCTCTGGGTGGCATTATCTCCACCTCCCAGCAAGCCTTTTCTCTTCTGCAGCAGATTTTGTGGCCATGCTTTGAGTAGCTAATGAGGCTCCTCTCACACTAAATGGGCTTTTTGCTGCCAAAACACCAAAAAATGCAGCATCTCGCCTGCATGAGGGTAACTCAGCTACTGCAGGAAGCGACCGTAGGCGGCCCAGACCTAACGTGCTGCATTTGCCTGTCCCCAGTGTAACGTGCTATACCAGACACTGCCTTGCTCGGAATGGAAGCGTTTTAATATCACAGGAAAGTGAAGAGTACACAGAATTGTTACCACTTTTTCCTTCCAGCGTCTGAGCGATATTAAAAAAATAAATAAATAAAATAAGAGCAGTGGCTCTTTCCAAGGAATGAAAAAGAAACACCATTTCATTTCTGTCTGGGGGTTTTACTTAATACCCATTTGTTCACACAGTTCTGCTCACAAAAAATATTTGTTTGATATAAAGGACATTGAATAATTTATGCAATATTTAATAATGCAGTAAACCAGGGAGAGTTCAGCAAGACAGGCATAGCACTCTACATTATTTGCCTTGCCCGCCTCGCTTTTCCAAATAAACCCCCACACTTAAAGACCATTAGCACACACAACATAACAAAAAAGAAATACTGCCTAATTTGGAAATTAAACAAAGCATCTGGTTGCAGTTCATAGGATAAAACATCAGCTTTCCTAGTCATGTATTTTTAATAAAAATAAAATAAGGGCTTCAGGAACTAAATCAGAATTAATGGAACAGGATTTATAGCAGTCCCCAGTCCGTTCCATCCGAGTCCAGAAGCCCTGTGAACTACGTTGCAGTAGAGTATTAGCGTGATAAATGACTGATGGCTCTTCTGCATGCTGCATGGGGTATCTTGAAAGCAAATACATTTTAGAATACCAATAATTGCATCAAGCCAAGTACAAAGCTTTCACAACATATTACAGGTCTACTGACTTCTCATTCTTTAAACAGCCTTATATACATAAGCAATATATCAACTTCCAGGATATTTTGTTTTCCAGCCTTATTTTTAACACATTTAATATACTTTTTACTCATTCCTTAACTCCAAGTGTTTCTGCTTTGGCATCTCCAAGCAAAACAGACATAAACCCTGCTTTCAGGAGATGTTAATTTTCCTCAGTGAGACAAGGAGGAACTCTGTATTTATAGATAAATACTTAGAAAACTATGTAATATTTTAAAGATGATCTCAATTTCTTTCTCCTGTTTTCACATTTACTATATATTTTTGATGAGATGCATGCCAAGGCCTGACTTTTGTACAGCAGATAGCTCAGTGGGTTTTAAGATCTCCAGATGTTAAAAGCCAGAACTTACAAACTTAGGATTTGAGCATTTTAGTCTGCTTCAAATCATAACTCTATGCTTAGTCTGTTGAATTAGCTCTACAGTCCACAGGCTATAGGTTTTTTTTTTGTTTGTTTTGTTTTTAAATTGTACACTTTTCTGCAAATCATGTTTTATTCTTAAACAAGAACTAGCATCAGCTTGTAGTTTTCCTAACGTCAATATAAATGTAGTTTGCTTTATGCAACTTGTTCACTGCAAATAAACTTTTCAAATCCAGAAATGGGTTACAGGATCTTTATATTAACTATCTTGTGCTGTATAAAATATGAAAAAGAATTCCTACAGAAAACCATGCCACCAAAGAATATATACGTTTACATGCTGTATTTCTTTTCATGAATACTAACTTCAGAGCTACAGAAAATTGAAAGCTTACTACTTCGCTTTCTCTGCTGGGATCAGGATCCAAAAGGAGGGAGCTTCCCTTTGTATTGAGCCTGCATGAGAAAACAATCTTTATGACCCCTCACCTGAGCTGAAGTACATCCTTCTGCATTGGACAACACACTTTTTTACCATGAAAGTCTCTAATATGAGTTCTGTTTAATTGCAAATGATAGCATGCATTGTATACCTAAATATCACTTCAAACCAGATTCTCCGATTTGCTGTGTAATGGATTAAGTCAGTTCAAAGTTTTCTTTTCCTCGACACGTTTTGTTTTAATCAGTTTGGAGGGAGTTCATTGCTTCAGCAACTTCAGTGTCCTTGTATGCGACGCAGTGACTCAGGGATTTTGGCTTCAGGGAACACAGAAATCTCACTTGTTAGAAGCTGGATACTGTTGATGCTTTTGTCAGTATCTTCTTAAGCTCTTTCATTTCCAGAATTTTTGCGTACTCGCTGAGCAATGTAACAAGTTCACAATGCCCATAGCGAGAGGCTATCAATAATAAGCTCTAGATTTTACCAAAGGAAAATCACTGGAGATTAATCATTGTGGTAATTAATCTCTCAGTATTATAGAAAGCATCAAAACAAAGAAAACGCTTTTTCAGTTCTTGTGCTTACAATTTTTACCCGGTTCATGTTTATCAATGTAGTTCCAAGCTGCTAAATTGTGAAGCAGATGAAATAACGTACCAAGTATCATTCCAGCAAAACAAAAAAGTATGCTCAGCTGCCTACAGATTTTGTTTATATCTAAAAAGCTTTATCATTACAATTCATTCTGCTATTTATGGAGGAGATAAATCCCACCGGTTTTCAACTGAAAGGCTCAATCATTAGGCTAGGTTTCATGTTTGCCTACCTAGTGCCACATTTACCATTATGCAATCTGTATGTTTAAGAGCACAGAGGGCGCGCAGAGGAGAAAGCGGAGGGCAGGAGGGCAGAGAAGGATTTTTTCAGGCCTGAAAGAAAGATCATTTTGTGGAAAGACAAGCACATATATTGCCTTGTTTCATCCAGAATCCTAGCAGCCAGCCTGAATAGCAAGCTAAAGCCTGCAGATGGCCTCTTCCATTTTCAGCAAAAGGCAGGGGAGGAGGGAGACGCAGAGCGGGGAGCTGCTGAGGCATAGCTAATCTGAGAGGACAGTTCATGCTTATTATAGAGCCATTGCTGATAATAAAATCTGAATCAAACTGCCAACTGGAATCCACTTGAGACTCTCTGCTTCTTTAATTTTTAAAGTTATGGAAGCACTTGACACTGAGGTGGATCAAATATCACTAGTTTGCGTGCAAATACTTACTTAAGCAACCCAGCGTGCCCCAATCTGTGCAAAAATTTCAGGTGAGCACCATGAAACAGCAACTAATTATGATGTTCCATTACCCCTTTTCTAACTGTCACAATTGGCCCTAAGTGGTCACGGCTGATTTCTTTCAATTAGTTTTCACGGGCTTAGAGTTATGGCAAATTTATGTTTTGGCTGCAGGAAATCGGTAGCAATCACGAAACCACCAAAACATCAAAACAGAAGGGAGCGCTCCTGCTAACAAGGCGGCGGCTCAAATCCCTGGGCTGGGAGCAGGGCGGCGAGCCCGACAAGGGCTTGGGGGAAAACCTCTCCATCTTCTCGTGGTGTTTCCTGAGCTTTAAAGCTGGAAGGGAAGGGCCTCCTCTAGATGGCACTCGAAAAGGAAGGTTGTGCTTGAGCGCACCAGTGAATAAGTGTTCCTTGGACGCCGAATATTTATTTGCTTTGCTGCATTTTTACCTCTCTCCATACAGCAATTGCGCATAAGAGAAAGCTGTCTACAGTGTGGTTTATATGTTTTATACAAAAAATAATTACATCAGCAAGTGTATCTGAAAGGTATGCATTGGCAATATAGCAAACAATTCCTATTTATGCCAGTGAAAGAAGGGAAAATGGAATTCAGTCTACCCACAAATTCAAATGCAAGTTCAAATTCAGATGTAAGCAAATTGCTTTCTGAAATCAAAGACTGAATGTGACGTCTTGCTTTTTTAAATAAGGTTTTAGCTACCAAAAGAGGCATCACATTCAACACTTTTCAGTATAAGCATTAATTTCAACAGCCTGAAATGTTTTATACTAGCATTAATTTCAACAGTGTGTCAGGTACAGTCAAATGTTTGAAGTTCATCTGTCTTCTATAAATCAAAATAACTTGCTTCCTACCCACAGTTAACATAAAATCATGAGTCTACTGGTTAGCAACTTTTCCCTTCCTTAGCTCTCTCTTTCTATATTGTGAGAAAAAAAAAAACCTGTACCACTTAAAAAATGGTTTGTGATATCAAACACTAGCACGCTAGGAAATCTATCATGATGCAGTCTCATGACATGATTATATTGATTTTCTTCAGGATATGCAAGTGCATGCACTATAAGTACTGTCATAAATTAAACTGTTGTATGATATTTTTTGTAGTAGTACAGTGAAATGACAGATATGTCGGGTCTTTAGTAAATATTCAGAAGAAATACAGGTGTAAAGCGTGGTTTGATTTTTACGTATAAGGTACCTATTTCAAAAATACCCACATGCCTCAGATTACATCAACAGCTCACTGTTGCAATATATCACTAAGCATATCCATTTTCTTGAAACAGTTAAGTTCTGTTTGGTAGTAAGTCTGATTCAATATCTTTTGACAAAACAGTTTTCCTTTTTAAAAACGCTAGATTTTCATACAAATGAGAGAGTTTCCAGGAATGCAATTGTTCTGAAAAGATTTTTCACTGAAGGAATAAAGCATCTTTATTAGTCTTGTTAAGGCTAATACTGCGTTGAGATGCATTACATATGTACGTAGGGACAGCATGGAAATAAATTTTTATTTCTAATTTAGAAAGCATTGAAATCATTCTCATGCTACAGAATAAAACGTGTTTCATCAATCAGTCATTTTTGACTTCACAAAAAGCTATTCTTGTCCTTTTTCAGATCTGTTTGCAGTAACATCAGAATTAAAAGACTAAAATTGAGGAGAAAATATAGCCATAAGAACAAACCATTTTTAAAATTAAAAATGAATCCTTAAAAAAAATGCCTTCATCTTTGATTTTCAAGAGATGAAGAACAATTCATTTAATTTTATCAAGTTTATTCAATTATTATTTCTATTATTATTATTCAAATTCAACAGAAATTTATCAATAATAAATGTGACCTGTGGTTTCAAAAACTTCCAACATCCCATGTCTCAGACTCAAGAGGAAGAGATAACTCTAAAAGTGCACTTGATTCAAGCAAGATTTGACAATGAGAAGAGAGACAGTATGATATAGTTTTAGCCACAACAGGTATCAGTTCATTTCCACTGAAGACAAATCCTAAATTCATTAGACACACCAAAAAAAAAAAAAAAAGGATTTTCAAAAAAATAGCGTGCAACTTTTTTTTGCAAAATATTTTGAAGTATTACAAGTATGTTTTCATCTGGAAAAAATTATTTTATAGCATTTTTAAGAAGCTGAGAGGGCAATAATTGGGGGGAGGACATTAGCCCATTTCCTTTCCTAAGAATCTGAAGGTGTTGCATGTTCAAAATCAGCACAATATGTTCTTCATACTAGCGCTTCATATTCACAATTCAAAGTGTCTCTTTGCTTCTAATTACAGTAAAATTTCTTTGTATTTTTTTTTATTTTGCCCTTAACTGAAAATTAAATTTATAGCCAAGAAAGTCTGTTTAATATTTTACCGTAACTTCTATTTAATACTTTCCTATAATTCCTAACAAACAGTATATAATCCAAGCCACTGTTTTTACAGGCATTCAGGAAAAATTAAATTATAATACTCAAATTTTAAAAACATCATAATTCTTTTTTTGCAAATTATCAAAGAAAAAAAAAGTAGTATTTCACTAAAGAAAATATCTTTCCAACATTTTAATCTCTGTTGTCCTAAAGAACTTAAAAACTGAACTGGGAAATTTCCAAGACCTAGAAGACTCAAACGCATATGCATTGGTAACTACTTTGTGAGGACAAACAAAACTCAGCACATTCATAAAAGATCAAACATTTTCTGTTATATGGAAAATGTTTCTTCAGATTAAAAAAAACATTGAGAACTTTCATTATACAGCCTTCAAGATCAACTGTTGACTTACACGTGGTACAATTTTCAGCACATGCAACATGTGAACCAGGCAATTAGCCAAAAGTAGACAGCTGTTTTTCTCTTCCACCCGTTAGCTGAAGTATCTCCTGAACTCAAAATTGATACCTGCATTTTCAAATAATACATAGCTAAAGTTCAGAACACGCAACACGAAGATATCTTTGTATTTTCAGATATATCCCATGTAAAAGAACATTTTGACATCGTAAGGTATCAGTGGTTGCAGGGAAAAAAAAATAAAAAGAAGCCTTTTTCAATTGAAAAAAAAAGTTACAGAATGCAGATAATATCTGTTCCAATGAAAAGATCTTGTTTCAATTATGGGTGAACCTGTGTAAAAATTATAAAATTGCCTGTCACCGTCAAATAAATGATATTTATGAGTGGCTGTAAGTATGATGCATTCTACAGCAACCATTGTGTCAGTATCTGAACTTTGATGGAAGATTACCATTACAGTCACCGTCATGATTCACATTAGGATACCATTCAACCAACTTAAAAATCATCAGCAGTATCTAGACAAACCTTTGTGTAGTCTGCATGTACTCTCTATTTAGCCAACGGAACTTAAACCCTTGGAAAGAGTATATAACCCATAAGTATCATCCTTACATTATCTTTAAATCACCAAATTCTGAGGGCAGAGAAGGATGTTTTTAGGTACACTAAACTATTCTGAACACACAGCTTTAAGTTATCCTTCATTTCATCGTCAATGTAGATTACTTGTAAAGAAACTGAAGACACTTCAGATTTTAGAAGCTCTGAATGTATGCAAAACACTGTTATTGCTCGAGAAAATAAAATACCCTTCAGCAGAGGAGTCCAACCCATTCACTCAGAAATCCCTTGAGAAACTAAGTAGTCATAGTATTTTTCCTATTGTTCTCGGGATTTTTTTTTGCAATATTTTGGCCAAGCTCTTCAGTCTTCAAGTAGTTTTAGTGTAACATCTAAGACAGCATCCGCGTCAGACTGCCATTTGCTTTTTGTTGCTATTTGTCTTAACCTTAGTTCACTTTCAAAAACTCCAGGCCATCCTCCTACATTTTTTTCCTCCATTTTTACTATTACTTCACCATTTCTTCATCAGCTCAGGACTTACAAAAATGGTGAAGAGCATAAACCAGCAGGGCTTGGAATTTTCTGCTTTTTATGAGCAGCTGGTTTGGGGCGTAAGTTTCCAGGGTGATTTGGTAAAGTTTCTGTCAAAAAACAGGAGTCTGACAGAAAAAGCTAGCTACCTCTGAGTCTGAAACATTTATGTTGTACAGATTTCTTACTCAGACTTTATAATAAAATATTTCTGTCCCTTGATGGCTAGTTTTTACTGTATAGTCATTAGCAAACCTTACTAGAAACTTTATCCAGTTTTCATATTACCCACTTGTTCATCTGTTTCTACAGTTGTAGAAACAGAAGTCAGGGATAATATGTTTTAACAGGAAGTCTCAAACATCTCAGTCTCAAATATCCACTAAGTTACACCCTGGATTTTTAATTCAATGCAGTCTTAGGAGAATATAAAAATGAAAAGAGAAAAAGAAAAGAGAAATGCAATGACTTTTATTAAAAATATAGGTTTCTTCAGACAGAGTTCTACACTGAAACCAAAGCTTTAATCAACCCTTAATTACATAACTTAATGCACCACAGAAGTTAGATTCAGCCACCAAATTAAGAGAAAGTATAAGTAAACACGGATTAGTTTCTAAGAAGTAAACAATCACAGAGAGGCCATCACTCAATTCAATAGTCTGCCAGACCTCATATAAATGAAAATATTTTGCCAGGATTGTTTTGCTTTCTGTTAACATCATTGTAAGCTTTGAGTTTCAATATATTTATGTGTGATTATTTTGCTTGGTCTTTGAGTAGGTATAGCCTTGAGAGGATGGATAATTCATAAAGGGACAGTTTACCATCCCAAGATGACAGTCTCAATGAAATGGAGCATATAAGCCTGCAGGAACTCAGCTCAACAACTCTTTGGGAAAAGCTGAAATGTTCTTATAGAAGAGGTTTCATTTAAATGATTTGTTAAGCCCAAAGAACACACCCTGTTCCTCACACTGAATAGATTAACAAACTGCTTGATTATATACTTTGATTTCAAGACAGTAAGAAGCATAAAACCTAGGTTGATTTTCCAGAAGTAGTTTCACTTCATGAAATACTTTTCAAGAAAAAAAGATAAACACGAATTTTCAGCTAGTTTTCAGAGAAGCGTAAGATATCCAAGGTGTTCCAAATACAAAACAAGTATTCATTAAAAGTCAGTTTTCCAAGATTCTTTTCAGAAGTTACCAGCACTGGGCCTGCTGCACCCAGGGTATGGTGCAACCAGGGCATGGTTGGCCCTTTTGGCTGCCAGGGTATTCTGCTCCCTCAGATTCAACTTGCTGTCAGCCTGAGCCCCAGGTCCCTTTCCACTGGGCTGCTCTCCAGCTCTCATTCCCCAGTCTGTACTGGCTCCAGATTATTGTAGCTGTATTTTACATGTGTACTTAGCTGCAGAGAATTAATTCCTGCTTTTTAAATAAAGATTAGCATTAGTTATAAGCAATACATGCAAGGATCTCCCAGCAATTAAAAATATTAAATGCTTTCAAAAATAACTAATAATAAAAAAAAATTCAGTGTGATTTTTGAAATTAGTTATTTGGCTGGTAGAAAAAGACCCAAAATAGCTGCTCCAAACAGGCCAGCTTTTCCTTCTGCTTTGTCATGGTCACAGAGTGTATAAAGAATAATTCTGAAATATTTACAAAGATCATAGCTACACAGGTAAGGCAAAATCAAGGATTAATGCTAGAAGACAGTATTACCAAATAGAAAATCAGGGTAAAAGCAGTAAATAAACCCATAATCATGCAAACATAGATTGCTCTTGACCAGTGGTGCCACCTGGTCCCTCAGGCTTGACGACTGCCTCCAGTAGTACAGGCACATTGTGGCTGCCCTCCACACCATGCCACTCAGCCAGCACAGCCTGCTCACAACATCCTGTACATCATACACAGGGCCTCCCAATATAACGTGTAAAAATATTAATAAATAAAATATAGACTTATAAAGATTGCCTTTTCTCTCTCTGGCTAAAACTCCCACTTAGATTACATTACAACTTCCCGTGTGGCCTGTTTCATCACAAGACCTGCAGCTCTTCCCTTACTTTCTCCATCTGTCTGATATTATTTCAGACCTCTCAAACAACATTTTCCTGCAGTTAGGTGAATTGTTGGGTTTATCACATCCCTTATCATACACTTAGGCAGCAAGATATTGAATCACTCATTTCTGCCAGGGCACCACAAGGGCTGGGAGTCCCTTAGATCTCAGGAATGGCGGTGGCAATGACTCCCCAGGATTTCAGGGCAGGACTCAGCAGTCAGGGTTCATCCCACTGTTACAGCCAGGGAGCAGGGCAGGCTGGGGCGTACTAGGGTAGCCTCATCCCTGGGCATTGCACTCCACCCTGGGGACAGGAAGAGACGTCAGCCCACGAGTAGGCCAGTCCTAGCCTTGCCCGGGCCATGGGCATGATCAGGAGAAGACGTGGGGAGGCCAGGCAGGGACAGTCAGGCCTGCGGGTACCTACAGAACCCTAATGATTTTCCCAATGTCGTTTTTAGACGTTACAACTCATAGTTAAGGGATAATTTGGTTTCTTTGTTGTGTTCCCTTTCCCCCACTTCTAGTTTCTTATTTTGTATTCAAATTTTTTGCTGTTGCAGATGCCAGATAGTCTCAATAAGCCAGCCACACTCGCAATAGTAGTTTCTTCTGTGGCTGAATAAGCTTACCAAATCCATACTAACTCTATTTTTCCCTCTGACAGAAAAGAAGCTTGCCATGTCTTCCTGTTCTGGTCAGCTCTGATAAAGTAGCACAGAGAATACAAGAAAATGCAGAGAGACTTCCAAGGTGCTAAAAGCTACAGAAAAGCAAGAAAGATTGAGGCATTATTAAGGAGACCAAAAATTGATCATACTGGTCAAGAGCAACTGAACAAAACAAATTGCTTCCTCTTCTCCCAGCAATAGTAGTTTGGAGCCCATGCAGGCTGCAGTCCTTTGGGACCTTGGATATTTGCGTTCAGAAACATCCCTGAAGCTCTTACAGGAATAGAGCCAGGGGATAGGTATATGCTGTGAAGATAAACTTGGCTTTCATCAGAAAGCTGGAAAGGAAGAATCTGGGGAAGTCTGTGTAATTCTGTCTGGTATCAATCTGTACTCACTTTCAGTAATAAGAAGAATGAAAGATAGACAATGGGGGATTTATTTTACAAATTATGAACTCATGTTGATCACTAAACCTGACCACAGTTACCAGTGAGACAGCTATAGCAATTTCTGAAACATATGATCTTGTTTAGCCACAAATTAAGAGGCATCAATGAAGAAATTCCTGGGTGAATTTTCATTGGTAAGTTTCATCTGGAAATCAAATTAGGTCACAGTATTGTCCTTATAAAAATCCAGCTATGTTTAGTTTTTATTGATCAGCGGTATTCAATCTATAGCAGTGATTTCAAAACTTGCTTGTCTGCTAAAAGATGTGTTAAAGTTTGAGACCAACAATCATGGGATGCCGTACATAAGCTTTCAAATATAATTCAAGGTAAGCCTGTCTGTGATCGAAGAAAATATATTGTCATCTAGTAAACTAAGTGCCCTAAGATAATTGTGTGGTATGAGCCCAGGCTCTCCAGCGACCATTCAAAACTGATTCTCTCTCTGATCACATTATGGAGCTTTTCAATAATCATTTTATGACTTGCATTACATTAAATGCCGCCATGCCTTTATCAACAAGAAAAATGGTACTGTGGTGCCATGTGTTAAAACACCACATACAAAATTTATCAACTATCACTTCTGAATGAGAAGTGCACTACCACTGTTTATGCTTTTCTAAATACAGAAATAAATTGAGGTTACTGGTTTATAAGTACATAATGAAAAGATTGACGTTAGGCATAAAGAAGGCAGAATTTAGGATGCTGCATCTTGCATCAGTGAGAATACAATTGGGCATCAGGCCATTCCTGTGTTTATACCCTGGGGCTAAGAACACCAATTACACAACGTAGCACCTTGCCATACGTGGCAGTAGTCATTTTAAGTAGCCTGAACCAAATCTTTGGCCACACATCTTTGTGGCCTGAATAGAAATAGGCGTCCCAATGGCCATTACTGCCTGTAGGAACTTGTTTCTAGGCAATACAACAGACTGAACCATCACTCATGAGTTTGTCAAAAGCCTGGATGCGTATGTAGGCTTGCACACTCAGCTGCAGATTAAACCTGCTCTTAAAATACTGTGTAGATATACCTGAATGTTTAAATCAAAACTACTGCTTCCATTTACACATATGTAAAACTGAAGCAATGGTAACAATCTACCTGTAAGATAAGCAATGAATGCAGAACATTTTAACATCCTTTGATATTGCTATGCTATTCAAGATGGTACCATTTCTTTTGTCAGCCTGATGTGCTTGAGGCTCTCTAGAAATTATACACACCTCTGATAAGTGAAGGAAACAGACAAAATTAGCCAAAGGACAAAAGCAGAAATGAGAAAGCACTTACAGACAAGGAACTAAATTTTCAGAAGAGATTGTTTGACATCAGGTCTAAACGTAAGAATTCTCAGTCTTGCCCTGATTGGCAAAATGAGCTGATTTGAATTATGATTTCATCTCAGAGCACACTGAAAAAATTTCCCGAGATGACAGAAAAGAATTTTAGTTTGTTTTGGAAGCACAATTTCTAGTGTCAAACTTTTCAAGCAGCTTTTGATGGTGTGAATAGGGCATCCAGAATTATGACAACTGAAACTTTGATGAACAGATTCTTGACTAGAATCCAAAAAACTCCTTAAGGAGGTATGTGCTACAATTTTAGTATCTTTCATTTAAGGGACATGAACTTCTTCATGTAAAGTTCATTGAGATTTTATGCTCTTCTGAAAGATTCCCAAGTACAGCTATGTAAATAATTGATTTTTCCACTGATAAGCCAAATTGAACAGTAACAACAAATGCACTCAGAATAACATGTTCTACTTGATCTGAAACACTTCATTTCTGGTTATGTTTAAGCCTTCAGTTTCAACCCATTTTGAACAGTGAGCAGCATTTTAAGCCAAAACACTTGCAAAGCTTTGTTTAGGAAAATAACTGCACAGTAATAAAACTATTTCCTGAATTAGGTAGTAAATAAAAAGTTTTGGTTTATTTTTCCCCTCAGCAAATAAACTACGTGGTAGAAAGTAAACGGACAAAGTCCTTGTGAGCATCTGTGTCCACATCAAAGATGGGACATGTTATATCCATCTACAGCTTACCACTAAAACCAGCACAGGATGGTTAAAACTTCACCCTATGCGTTCTTTCCTTGTTATTGTTCCAACAGAAGGAATTTTAATGGATAGATGAACATCTGCCAACTTGAGATCTTAACATCTGTTTTTTCATGACGACAGACTAATAGGGAGAGCTCAGCCAACATTTTGCCAAAACAAGATTTTTCATCTCAAACAAACATACACCCACTAGATTTCTGGGGAGATTGAGGGTAGAAGGGGGTTAGAGAAGCTTTTTTTTCCGTCTACTTTTTTTTCCATCCAATCTCTGATAGCACACTTCAGAAAAGCAGCAGCCAGAAAACCCCATTCTACATTATCTCATTGCTATTTCAACTTACAACTAAGCTCCACGTGACAATTTTTACACAGATTTTAAGGAAGATGAGCACTTCCTATATGCCAGTGATACTGCATCAGGCATGTGGGCACCTCAAGCACTGGGGTCAGGCAGCCACAGTATTACTTCTGACTATGCTGAAGTGCTGCTTTGAGCTGGGCACTCTGAGCCACACAGCAATGCTATTTCATCAAAACTTTGCATAGTCTCGCCTTCTTCTATGGTACAGGAAATTTAGTTTTGTCTTCTCCATCAAGAAGTCTTAAATCCCTCCCATGGTGTACAACTGAGGCAGCTGTTTCCTCCACAACACCCTGCAGAGGTGGCTGGATGCCCAGGGACACAATGGCATGTAGACTAATTTTAGTGGACGGACTCCCATTCAGTCAAAAACTGAAGCAACTAGGTTTTAAAAATAACCAAGAAAATAAGTGGTAACAGCATCTTACAACATCTGCTAGATATTTCAAAACCCCAATTAAAGACACACGACACCTTGAATCTCCAGGCTTTTTAATTCCAAAAGGAGCTGAAATAAAATTACTTCTACTGTCATCTGTTATACCATTTATCAAGTTAAATACGCTTCCTACTACAGGTATTGCAAGGAATTGATTAATGTTTTCAGAGCACCACAGAGATGATACAGACACCTGTTTTTGAGAGAGAATGCATAATACTGTATTCTTACACAGTCCCTTCTGTCTTAGAATATAAAAATGCTCTGACTTACTACATCTCTTGCAAGCAATACTACCTCAGTTCTGAATGTAAATTGAGGGCCAAAGCAATGAAATGAATTGAGCAAAGGCATGCACAGTAGTTCAGTAGAAGAGTCTGAAGTCATGGTTTCCAGGTGTGGTGTGACAATCCTTCCCTACGTGTTTATCAAATAAAAAACCAATTTATTTTTTGTGTTTAGAAAACCATATATATAGTAATTGCACATTTTCATCAACGAACAGAAGCCAATAGATTTTGTACATGCTTAAATACATTGCATGCGCTGCAATACCATATTTCTTTTTAAAGCATAAGAGCATGTGAAATAATGAAAGCGATGAAATCATTATTGAAAAGTTCTATAATCTGAGCATAAAGAGAAAAATATTTGTGAATGCCTTAAAAAACTTAGCAAAAAGTACTTAGGCAGTAGTAACACTAAAGACATTTTGTACTGGATCCTTGATACTAGCCATATCGTTACCAGATAGTTTTGAAATTATATCAAGAAGAGTTTTAAGACAAGATAACAAGTGCTTAAAATTAACTCCAAGATGGACATTTCCAGGTTCTGAATATAATATTTTTTGTTAATTTATACAAACTCGTGTTTATTTAAAGAGAAAAGAAAGAACAACAAGATCTGTTTTCATTATAGTTTTGCCCACTTTCTTCTTCTATGGCCTAAGACTTTTCTAACTAAAAAAATTGTTCTCACAGCTGTGACCACAGGAGCTAACACTTGGTGATAAACATAGAGAATTTCAGCTTCTCCAGAGTTTTCAGAGACAGCTATTTACCTCTTCTCAGATATCTGAATTTTGGCTTCCTTTTGAATAACATGGCATAGCTCTTCATAGCTTTTGATTGCATCAGAGCAGGCAACTGCCTTTCTTGGAGGCAAGCCATGAACCATCATCAAAATCTCTAACACTAAATCACTACATGCAAGTCTTACTTTGATATAGTAGACCAATCCCACAGTGAACGAGCAGCACAAGGAATATTCATTCAATCGCTGGTTATAGAGTAGGAGTAAGACAAAGTAGGAATGTACATTTTTGGGTTTGCAGCAGAAGAAAACCATGAAGTAAAGATCTATTAAGGAGGTAAAGCTTATTGGCTGGAAGAATTCAATAGAACCAGACATGCGTCAATTCCAGATAAGCATTGGGCTTAAAACACATCATTGAAAAACATACATTTTGTATTTTATTTCAAATTTTTGTCAGGTTTGAGAATTGACAACTGCCATAAACTTACACAGGGCTCTGTACATTAGCTACCCATACTTCTTAAATGTGATTTGATACATTCATTCACCCTGAGTAGGGAATATAGCATTTGTAGAATCCAAAGATCTCTAGGGCAGAAATAAATGACTAACTTGGAAGAAACTTTCAGTTTACAGTAGGAAGGGAGCAAACAAAACTTTGAATGGAGAGATCTGATGTTTGCTTCTGGCTGTCTGTTGTTCACCAGGCTACATCAGTTTTGCCCATTTCACTGACAGAAGATGCAAACAGCTTTTCAAACACACACGTGTTATATATACACACATACACACGAAGTTCATACAATAACCCTTAATTCAAAGTTCTGTTCCCATGGAAACATCAGCAAGTAGCTATGTGTCAAAGCCCTGTTAATTTCTTCACAAGGAAGAAATCGGTGAGCATCTGCTGAGAACACATTAAAAAGAGTGTCAATTGGAATGCAAATGCATTTCTTAACACTAAGTTTTAATACTACTTATTTCTTTAAAAAAGGTATAGAAAAATGCAACTTAATTGCTAGATTAAACCAAAATTAGTCCAAGCACGCTCACTGAGGAATAAGAGACTGAAAACAAAGTAAGTCGGGAACTGCTTACCAAAAAGTATTTTGTGCAGCTCTACAGAGAAGAACAGATGTGTTTGGTGAGAAGAATCTAAGGACCTCACCTTCCTAGCATGGACTGTTGTGCAGGCTGCACTTAGTATATGTACAGGATTGCTGACAGAGCAGAGGTCTCAACCAAAAATGTAAAACAATAATCCTTTCATAAATACTTAACTACTTTTCCCATATAAAGACCCTTTACACATTTGTTTTTCTCAGTAGGGACCAACCAGGCACACACACAAACACTTTGCCAAATTTCTGTTCTCAGACAACAATATAAATATTCAATGAAGAGAAACGATGATTTTTTTCCTGAAAGTACAATTCCAAAAAATGGGGTGACAGAATATCTAAACTGAATGTTTCATCCTTCAAACATTCTCTCTTACTTCATCATGAGCATCATCAATCACCTGAAGATTTAGCAAGAGTTTTGTGAGGAGAAGTATTGGAATGCTTGGGGTGCATAAAACCTTTCCAAGGTGTATGCATTCCTGTCTACAAGAGCATAACCATATTTACCCTCTGTAATCTGACATTTACTTTGTAATCTGGCTCTACTTTGCTTGACCTAGCTGTAACTTCAACCATTGTCCAAAGGCAATGTGTTTGAGGGAAAGAACCCATGTCACGTGTTCGCTGAACTTATTAGCATAAAGAAAACAAATGGTAGAATAGGAAAGAGAATATAAGTGAAAAAATTATTCATGTCAAAACCAAGTAATTAATGCAGATAGAAAATGTCAACAGATGTAGAATAAACACACATTTGAAAAATACCATTCTACAAGTGTATAACTTGTTTCTGTTAGACGTCAAGTTTAAAATAATAATGTTATTTAAGAAGTATGTCTAGCAGTGCTTGACCCAAAACTAGGTGCATGTGAACTGCAGACTTTGAATACTTGCACTCTTTGTAGATATGGAAGGGTGATATGTGGGCTTTGATGTTTTTTAATAACTCTGCTTAAGAGGGCTTAACCGCATGAATTAATCAGTGCTCTTCAGAAAAGCATTAATTAATTCTTCTTTGGAAGTTGTTATTATATAACTACATTACATAAGCAAGGGCATCTAAACTTTACATTCATCCAGTAGCTTCTGCAAAAATTAGAAGATTCGTTCTGCATTACAACAAGGAACAGAAACTGCTGCACAATATGACTGGACATTTAACATGTGGAACGTTCAAATCTCATTACTGTTAAAGTAACAATTTAGGGGGACGCCCTCAAAAATCTAGTGGCAATAATTAAAGGAATCTGAAAAACGACTTTTTTCCATTTTCTTTGAAATAAGCAAGTTAGCATGATATCTTTTGTATTTTTTCAGACAGTATTAATTTTCAGGACTGTGAGGGGGAAGGCCTGGAGTGCAAACTTGAAAAAGATTAGTCTAATTCAAGCCCTATATACAGAAGAGAGAGTTTTATCTGTCAATTTGAAAGAGAACTTTAAAGACGCTGTGATATGGAGCGGAATTATCACCACTATTAATTGCACAGGCATATTAAAAAGACCCTGGAAAGTGACCTCCTCTAATACAGAGAAAGCATGTAGAAAAATATGTCTTAATCTTCTTTTCTGCACTGAGATAAATGTCAAGTGTATCTATCACCTCAATTAACCATAGGAAAAAAGCTGTCAAAATCCAATTCTTTTTTTGACAAGGCGTTTATTCTGAAACCAGCAGAGGGAGAAACAGGCACTTGTATTAGAAAGAGATGAGTGTCAAAGGGTTCTGAAACACATGGTGAGTTTTCCATGTGCGAAATGCTGATTAGAACCATGGTAAATCAGTGCTAGTGTGTTCTGGGTTTGTTGCCTGAGCTACAGTAAAACTGAGGGCTTTGTGGCATGGTTTACTTCAGCATTGAGGTTACATTAACAAAAGAATGTTTTTCAGCTACAGTACCGTGCAAAATGCAAAAGAACTGGTGAAATGAAAGAACCTTAAGTTTGGGAACATTAAAGTCTATTTTACAGAATATTGTAAAACATATATTTATTGTGATCGTTTATTTACTCTTTGATTTTTCCTTTAAACAGAATAGAAACCTTTCTGTTCTTTTCCCTGTTACATCAACATGATCTCATCAGGGTATTAGGATGCATTCTCTTCTCATCAGCTTCATTCTCTCTCACATAGAAATTTACCTAATTCTAACTTTTCTTGCTGCAGAAAAGCAATAAAAGGCAAATTAGAAAAATATTTACACATTTTTCGTAATTGGACTTCAAAAGGCAAAATGACTCACCTACCAATAAAATCTTCATACCAAGGACAACCTGAAATAAACTTGTCAATTAATTGATACAACTAAACTTTTCTTCCACTAGAAACTGCACAGAAAAGGAAAACTGCTCATCTAAAATGATGTCTTTAGAAAGAACAGCTTGAAACCATGACACTGGTTTAAAAATCATTCAGGTTTCTCTCTCAAATTTCAAAATCTCATGTGTGCTTGTGTACGTATTTCTGCTCATTCTGGTTTTTGAAACGCCTGCAGAAAACGAGAGTTTGGTGCAGTTTTGGTTTGGGGGTGTATGAGAGGAAGTCGTGGAATAGCTATAAAAATTGAGGTTGAAAAGCAGACACAGTCCAGGATTCTTTCAACTTCTTAAGTTAAATTATTTTTTTTTATCTCCCAAGATGAGATGAGTCTGAGAGCAGTTAACTGCCACCGGTATACCAAGTACCACACTGTTCTTTGCCACCTGCATTTTCCAGAAACAAATGGTGCCCCAAAAAGCTGTATATGCACAGTGGACAATATATGACCTGCCGTGTTTTTTTAAAAGATAGAGGTGCTTTCCAGGATTAAAATAATCACCTCTCACAAAAAGATTAGTATTCCCTAGGGAGAGCTCTAGGACTGCTTGTTAGCTCTGGCACAACTAAAAAACAACAGATCAGTCCTCCACTTGTTCACATTGTCAAATGCTTTTGAATTCAGTGGCACTGTCACATCATGTCACAACCAGCTCCCTGTTTCCATAAAAGTAATGCAAATAACAGATCCTAAGAGCATAACACAAACAGAAATTCTCAAAGCAGGTGTCTGCTACGCTATTTTTTCCCTACTGTTTCAAACATTACTGCAAACTAAAAATTGGTCCAGTTGGAATCACATCAGATATATTCCTCTTACAAGACCTCTGTTATTATGAGCAATGGGTAAGGCATGCAGTCAAGCTAGCCACAATGAAAGCATGCATTTGCCTGCTAATGTAAAGTTATTCAAAACATGAAATTAAAAGAAGTACCAATGTTCCTGAAAATACAGATAATGGAACTTCAAATATTTCCAGAAAGTGCAATAAAGAAAATAAACATTGAGCCAATGTTAATTATGGCATGGAAAATTCAAGTGATATGCAGAGTTTGAAAGCAGGAATTTTCTATCTGACTTTTTAAAACTCATTCAAAGGAATGTGGATAGAAGAATCTTGGTATTCTGAGTTAATCACATGAATACATTACAAGACAATCATGAATGTGTAAAAATGTGACTAACATTGAATAATCATTCAACATTGAACATTCTCTTCCGTTTTGTCAGCTACAAACACTCTGGAGAACTCAGTTAAAACTGGTAACAGCAAAGATTCACTTTCCCATTTCCCGCATACTACATCAGCTATAACACGAAGGAAAACACAAAACCAGAAATCTGGATGTCTTTTAATTCCAAGAAAGAAAAGTTCTACCCAATGAAGCTTTACTCCAATAATGCTAGCACACTCCAAATTAGATCTAAATATGCATTCTTCCCTTCCTCAACAACCGGGCAAAATGAGCACATGCTCTTGTCAGCTAGAAATTCAGATCCATCAGCTGTACTTGTAGGCTCCTAGCCACGGTCAAAGCAAGAGTATTCAGCTCTCCTGTACCACTCTTCCACACCTTGGGATGCTTCACTTGCCTTAGTAACACACAACAAAGGATCAAAGCCCCTGCTGAGCCTCAGTAGAAGTTTAGATGTATGTTTACAAGCTCGCAGCAAAGTTGAGATAGTTCAGATTTACTTAATGCTCTTTTTGATTGCAGATGCATCTTACTCTAAGTGTGCTTTTGCATCTTTAAGGGTCAGAATGTGCACTACATAAGTCACCTGGCTCATCTAAGGTGTGACTCTCTCTGGCTCACATCAGATAGGACAGAGAGTCTCCAGGCCTTAAATTACAACAGAAAGCGTGGGATGCGTTTTAATGTTTCATAATGGGAAACCATTGAGATAATTAGTAGGAACATGCAGAACACAGCTAGCAGTAATATAGCACAGATTTCTGCCTTTAGAGAAGAGGAATGAGAGATACCCCACCAGGATCTCAACTTTGGCACGTACCAGAGTCCTCCACACTGAACTGGCCGCGTATGGCTTTGCAAAGCAGCACAAGATAGTAAAGATGCAAAGCTGGTGCATGCAGAGGTTGCATTACAGACCCGAGGAGGGGGAAAGCAGCTATAGCTGGGACCTCACTAAGGCAGCTCACATCTGGCCATTTTTTTCTGGATCAGTAACAAGAATCTAGCTGTTCCAGTGCAGGTGCTGAGAAATCTAAATAACAGCTCAAGGTCCCATCCGACCTTAAGAAAATACCGCTTTAAACCAGTTTTCAGTCAGGGTCCTGGTCTAGTTTGATTCCCAATAGATTCTTACTCTTTCTTTACCCTTTTTAACCTCTTTTCCTAGATCTACACTTACACTTAGGAAGAGTCTTATTGAACAGATTTCCATTAACAAATTAAGGCACGTACTTGCCTCTACTTACTGTTCATAAAACCACAAATCATCATGTAGCAGCTCTACTGATGCTGACGCTCATTTTACAGGTAGTGAGGAGACAGCAAACAGTTGATCCATTGCTTCTATCTCAGCTGCAGAACTTGTCTGGAAAGTGACCAAGCTTCTGTCTCCTGCTCTAGTTTGTCACCACTTGATCACGCGATCTTAGCAAAGATGACGCTCCTTCCTGATGCAGGCCTCACCTACCAAATATGCCAGTCTGGCCAGAGGCAGAGCAAAACCTCTGTATTCTGTGTTTGTTTTGAGGCACTGGATGTATTAACAACCAATCTTACTTATCTTGTTGTGGATGTTACTTAAGTCTTACATGAAATTTGAATAGGCATTTATTTTTATAAGTAATGCTGCCTGTTACTACATAAAAACCGGAAGTGATGTGCTTGAGAAACCTACTTAAATGCATGAATTATTAGACCTAATGTGTTCTGACTCACTACATTACTTCCTGAAAGTAAAAAAAAAAAACTGGGTGCTGGTCTCTTCTCGCAGGTAACTAGTGATAGGACGAGAGGAGATAGCCTTAAGTTGTACCAGGGAAGGTTCAAGTTGGATCTTAGGAAAAATTTCCTCTCAGAAAGAGTGGTAATACATTGGCACAGGCTGCCCAGGGAAGTGGTGGAGTCACCATCCCTGGAGGTGTTCAAGGAATGTGGAGATGTGGCACTGCAGGAAATGGTTTAGTGGGCAAGGTTTACGATGGGTCAACAGCTGGACTACATGATCTTAGAGGTCACTTCTAACCTTAATGATTCTATGATACTTTAAACTCCTTTGATCATAGTTTCATAAGGCTCACTTGCACTCACTACCCTAAAAATTTCCTCTTCTTAAAAATGTAGCCCATTTTTAAAGAGAATTTCATAAAGCCGTGGTCTTTGCACCTCTCTCACCCCTCCTCCATTCTGGGAGCAAGATAAGATCTCAGGTTTTAAGAACAGTATTCATATGCCTTAATGAGCTAAGGGAGTGGGAACGGATATGAAGGCAGTCTAAAGGGATTCTTTGTGGAAGAGATTACAAAAGTAGTGTATTTGCTTTTATCACTACTGTAAATGCCTGCTCAAAGCACTGGGGTACTTCATATGATTAAAAATGAAGAGAACGACGTACCCTAACTGCAAGGGAGGGAGTGCAGTCCACTTCACTGCACTCGTTTCGGAACCTGACTCACACCCTGCCATCAAAATACTCCGATGACAGCTCATTGCAGAAGAGCTGGAATACTACAGTGAACAATTCTCATTTAGTGAGAAATAGCTGATCTGCCACCAGCATACTTCTGTCATATCCTATGGTTAATATTGTACAGAAATAAAAGGAAAAGGTTTAACTGGGCCTTTTGAATCAAATCTCTCTAAGCAGTTTCTACTTAGAACTAACAAACATTAGCCAATGATTTTCTTTTGCTTGAGCCAAAATAAAACAAAACAAAAATCTATTTGAAATGTGTAGTGTTTGCCTTCCCCATTTATTCTTTTGCATGCTGAACTGCAAGATTTAAGAAGGTGAAAAAGACGCAGTCAGGATTAGCAAACCAGTAAAATCTTACAGTGAACAGGAAAGCATGAAGGTTTATATAAATATTTGCAGGATCTGAAAAAAGCAGATGCATCATCAAATAATCTAGAAGATATGCGTACATTTGCTTTTAAAAGAAAACATTTCTGTCCGAATCTAAAAAATAATCAGACAAAGAGAATGCTTTCATCAACTGGACAGCTCCAAAATGCTTCAACATTCTGGATTTGTTACTAAAAGGATAAATATTAAGGAAAATATCTTTGTGGAAAAAAAGCTTCAAAGCATGTTCTTGTCAATGTGTACTTGAAGATCAGTTTTGCTAAACAGATGACTCGCCCTGCATTGGTAAGTGTTCATAAAACAGCCTTAAAAACAACAACATTAAACAGAAAGTAAAGAAATCAGGTGAAAGTCTACTGGCACAAATTCAAATGTCTACACAAACATCAGCTCCAGCTGCCTGAGAGGCTGGGCCCCCGCCTAAAGGAAAGATGCCCAATTCATGTGTCTGCATCGTTGCTGTTTGCCTGTAATATGGTTTTGCAGAGCTGTGCCAGTTCCTACTGAGTGTGAGAAGACTCGCAGAGTGTGAAATCTTGCAAACTAAATGAGCCATAGGAACAGTTCGCACAAATCTCCCATGATCAGCGTGGTAACCTAGTCACCTAGTATGTTATTTCCATTATTAGTAATAGCAATTATTCAGGCAAACAAATGACAGAAGAAACCCCTCTGTCTCAATGTTTGAGCAGTTCTGGGCCTGAAAAAGGGTTATTATGTTTTTCCATACACAAAGAGCAACTGTATGCTAATGCTTCCATCACTAAGCTGTGGGGAAAGAGACTTGTCAGGCTCTCGGACAGCTCGCACCAACGCAAGCATGCTCTCTCAAGCTGGCAGGCTACAGAAAATGAGCCGGGGTGCCTTGACTGTAATAGGAATTTGATGGCAGTTGGAAGAGAGCAACTTGTCAGTCAGGGAAGCCTCCAGGCCGGTGCACAGTGCTGAAAAAAAGGGATNAAGTGATACTTTAAGGATCTGTTTCTGAGCCCCCTGAGGACTTACATGTGGTTTTTTTTTTTTTTTTTTTTTAACTTCTCATTGCTGCCCAGGGAGGCCCCAGCCTCACTGCCCAGCATGGGGAATCCTGGAGCTACTCCCTTGCTTTGCCTCAATATGTACTAGCACAACTACCACGTTTCATTTTATTTTCTTTGCTCCTGATGGGCAGAAGATGCATTTTTCTCCCAAAGAAGACAGCTGAGCAGCTAAAACCTGGCAAACGTCTAAGTTTTCATCCCTTTCAACAGAAACGGAATTACAGCAGTTCAGTTTCTCTAGAGGCTCCCTATTAGGTTTGGGTATTAATGAACTTTATTTGCGATGATCAATTTTTATTAAATACATAGTTTTGAAGCATGTGGTTCCCTAATCAAGATCATTATTTAATCCAGCTACTAACTGACCCCAGAGAACTTGTGCACTGCCATCTGCAGCTTTGTTATGCTTTAAAGGAAAACAGTACAATATTCCTCTCTGTCCTGTAATAGGGGCCACAAAGAAAATCTCACAGCAGACAGTCATTAAAATGCACAGCAAAACAAAGCAAAGTGATTTATCTAGACGGAGACAAAAAAATGCAAAATCAGATTTTCACAATCACGTTGATCTATCCCTTGCCATACATATTGAAACAGGTTCTAATTCTACTTCATTTACAGCTACCTTCCAGCAGACTATTACGCACAGTTAATGAGTGCAAAGGTGCTTTAATGTTTTTGCTTTTGGGTTTGTTCGGGGTTTTCTGGATGTTTTTTTGTTTAAAGAGTTACTGGAGGCTTTTTTGTCCCCTCCTCCCCCTTTATTTTTTCTAAATAAATATGATGTACTGTCAAAGAATTTTTGATAAATTTAGGAGGGGAAGAAGAGAAAACCCAAACTAGCACATAGACATTTGTCCAGCCAAATATAGACATCGATTTGGCAGAGTAAAGATGGCCTGTTTGCAATCATATATGACAATGACAAGAGAAGTTGAAGGTGTAGGACAGAGAACCTTTAGCAATCCATCACCATCTGCTCCAATATCGTCACTAAAAAATCTGTATGATTGAACCTTGAGGAAACACGATAAGGAGATCATCGAATTATTTAGGAAAAAAATTTATATAAAATACTGATTAAAATTCCTTAGGAGTCCTGGTATCTTCATGTTCAACCAGCTAATATGACTGAGTTTTGCAGAAATGCTTGACACAAAACCTTTTAATCTCTTAAAGATCAACTGTGAGAAAAATTGCATTTATATTCCTGAAACTCAGAACTCAAGTGGTTATATACCAGGTGAATGCAATTTAGGATGAGATTTACCAAGATAGCCACACAATTTACTTCTCTGGGGATGGTCATCTAAATAGTAAAAGAAAGTAATCAGAACTAAAACAATAAAATTTTTTAGTTCTTAGCTTGCCCAGAAGCAACTTCCTTTTGGCACTAATGCATCTCTTCTATATTAAATTATGAATGTATTATTGCAGCCATGCCACAGATTAATGATTGGCAAGGAGCCCTTATGAATCATGCCACATACAATAGAGTTCCTCTTTCTTCCACTCTTAATGCCTTCCTCTAATGTCTGCTCAATTAGGTTTCCCTGTCAATATCCTAAGAAAGTATGAAGCATAGACTGAAGGTGATCTTTAGTGATGACATCAATATCTTTAATGTAATGAATACGAGCAATGAAATACTCTAAGATGAATGAAAATTTTCTGGAAGTTTCTGCTCTTTTTAATCAAACTTTCTCTTCTTTCTTTTTGTATGCACAAAGTTTGGATGCTTGATCTATTTTTTCTGGTTAATACAAGACTCAGCTGGGACAACAGAGCAGGACTAGAGTTGCAGCATTGATACAGAGGGCCTGGTCCAGGATGGGCTAAGGAGTGGAATGACACACAGGCATCGATCTGAGGGGAAACCCCACAGTGGCATTCAGGCTGTGAAAATATCTCCCTGTCTCGGGCTTTGGTTGCATCCCATCCAGATGCTGGGGAAAGACCCACATGCACACTTAGGAATGGACTACAGCACACAGGGTAGGAGCAACAGCCATGCTGTACAGCCTCAGAACAGCCTCAAAGCCACAGGCAGACAGACAACAGAAGCCTCCTCACTCGGTCATTCAGTTGTTAGCACAGCTTCACAGTACGTCCTTAATAGAGCTCTAACACAGAGATGTTGCCCTGATCCATCTTGTATACCTGGACATAATCCATAATTGCTTTTAATACCTTTGTAAACTATGCCAACGTAAGGAGAGAACATCAGAAAAAGAGTAGAAAAACCACTGAGTGATGGAAAAACATAAATAACATTCGTTCTCAACATTTTTGGAAAAAAAATAAAGCCTCAACTTCTCCTATGTTTTTGGAAAAATATTAATACAATTAGAATGATAGCATTATTCAACGGAGGTAAAAATTCTCCCTCAGTAGAAGTTTTTAAATCATGACTTTAAGACTGATATTTCTCCCTAAATGAGGTGCTGTACTTCAGCCAGCACTCAAAGGGCTTGGCCAAAAAAATTATTAACTACAAAAGCATTTTAGGTCAAGATAGATCAAAACAGTTGAAAGCGATCCTTTCATTCTTTCCTATCTATGTCTCCAAAATCTGGGAGTTTTTGTTTTTAGTTCACTTGGAATCAAATTATCAGGAAGCAATTAGACTTCTTAAAATGGAAAAAAAAGCTACATCACGCTTACTTATTTTTAATACTTCTTATCACATACAACAGGGGATATGAAGGATCAAGAGAGAAAGATCACTGCTTAAAGAGAAAAGCATGCATTATGCAGATACCCAATATACCTCAGAGAAAGCCATTGCTATTGCCACTTCATATTCTTGAGCTCTGAATTTATACCCAGTGTTCAAAGGTTCTTTGACCACTGGCTGCCTAGATTTGTGCTTACAGGAATGAGAAATCACGCCAAAGTCTCTCATACTCTCAGAAAATAAAGAACCATTAATGGATTCCTGTACACCTTATTTATCTTATACTAACGTGCCACTGAAAAGTGGCACCCCTTCATCCTAGGCAACATAGAAACAAAAAATAGATGGGCACATACTCTCAGAAATGGGACAACAAACACTGGCCCCTGGTGGCCTGTGCAGAAACTGACCATGCCCTGGAAACGGGATGATTTCTGAGAAAGGACCACACTTTCATTTCAATATGGGTGGGAGAAGCCCATGGTGCTAACTGCCTGCCTCAGAGGACTGAACATGGCAAGAAATCCTGAGCTGCAGCTTGCTTCCCTAGGTCCAAGACCAGCCAAGTCGCACATTTACTGTTCCTTCTCCCAAGACCTCCCCAGGTTTCCTCCCACCCCTGCTCCCCTGGTTTGCTGAAGGAACAGCCTGTATCCCCAGCATGGTGAACCAGTTGTATCTTTGCCCACCATGCCAAGACACTCCGCTCTGAATCAGCTAGTTCTCCTACAGAGCCTCACAGGGCTGAGCTTTTGGATTACACCAGCTGTTTTCCCCAGATCTGAGCACAGACTGTCAGCAGTGGACAGCCAGAGGGGTACGCAGCACTTCTGAGTACCTTTGCCCCCATAGCTGGAGCCCTGTTCCAGGCGTCCTGTCTGATCTGCCTCCTTCCCCAGGGGCATGGGATGAGAGTATTGCCCTCTCTTGCACCTAGTGCAGCCTCAAAGAACAAAAGCAAATATTCATCCAGCTTCAACAACTTAGTTGAGGTGGAGGGAGGTTTTGCACCAGGGACTAAGTTTACAGCAAGTCAAACTGGGGAAAGTTTTTGGAATGGATCTGAGTGCTCTGTAGAAAATGCTGTGAATGCTCCTTGTTATCGGCCACTCCCGAACGGAGATTTCTCTGTCCTGGGAATTGCTCTCAACTCCTCTTTGAGATTTACAAGCAAGTGGGCTTGCCCTACTATTTTCACCAGATGTGTCTTGGACTACAGTCCACCAATGTCCCCTTTTTATCAGGAGGAACAAGAATTCCTCATAGGCTGCCCCATACTAACCAGAGAAGAAGAAGCCTGCCAAAGGTAATGAATTTATGTTGCCTATCCTGAAGTCCAGAGTACTGCCGGTGGATTTAGTGAACCTTTGTGTGCAGCAACAGTCAGCATCCTTTCTCAAATTTGCAGTAGCAGTAGAAAACCTACTCTTATAAATTATTTATCATTCTAATGCCTTAGGTTTGCACTCCTTTAAAATGAAGGTGACAGCTTCTGCTCTCACGCAGGTCTGGACCAAGATCAGGGGAATACAGAGGACAGAGCTTCAGACCAGTCAGAGTGGCTCTCTTGGTGTTTCTCATGTCATCCTGAGTTGGCCATGCTCCCCTATGTCCTCTGCCTCCTTTTGGCTGAATGCACCACTCAGTGCATGTGCATGGTGTCCCTGCACAGCCATTTGGTAGCTCACAAGGGACTAGCTGGGAGGGCAAGGCTGGAGCCGGTGCATGGGCTTCACAGACATAGTTTGGTTCAGAGGTATGCATCCTTTTGCTACAGTGACAGAAAACAACAGGCAGTCACCCAACATCGTCATTGTTCATTCGGGAGAAAAACAACTTCAGAATGGCTACAAAAGGAAAAATATGTATGGGTTCTCAAGGCCCAACATGTGCTTTGTCTGGTCAGCAATACTGCCAAGAAAGAAGTGGCATTTGGCCAAAAAGCCTCGGCACACCAACAAAACGCACTGAAAGCTCAATTATGAGGTGGCAAAAATGGATACGGGTGTTTGTGATGATGTGACTGAGCATGGTGATGTATGGTATGAGCACACAGAGCTGCTCAGGACTGACCGTGTCCATCTGTCAGAGGGTTGGATACATGACTGGATGACAGGCAACACTGGTCAGCGTGACAGACCATGCTTTCAGCACTTCATCAGAATTGCTTTCAAAGTGCTGCCTAACAACTGTCAAGTATCACAGTATTATAGGAGTTATAAAGACATTTTCAAAAGACAATAATGAAGTAGCTTTGTGAGTTACTAGGAAGAGCTTCACTCAAGCATGAGGGGCCTGGCAGAGGAAAAAGTGTGGAGAGGAAAATATAAAAAGCAGGTGATAAAAATAAATCCCATCCTTCTACCAAGGAGATCTCATCATGTATTGTGAGGGAGATACCAAGCAACCGATACGAGGGTCCTGTGGCAACAGAGCAAGTCAGAGGAGGCTACGTATGGAGCATGCAGTAACCACAGACTTGTTGGACCATGAAACTTTTTCAAGTTCTGAGTGCTTCTAGAGGGAACTGCTGGATTTTAATGTTTCCATTAACACTTAAAAATAAAGGATGGATGTTGGATGTCCCACTGCGCTTCTGTGAGGCTTGTGCTGCTCTGCAGCACAGTCAGAAAAGGTCTAAAATGTTCATATTGTTGGTGAGGAGTGTTAGGACACTGATGAGCCTTAATAGCCCTGACCAACCTACTCACCTGGCCTGAAACACCACACAGGCATCCTGTGTCCATTCAGCTCAGATCTGCATTTCGACTGTAGATTTTGGTCCTGATCCCAGCCTGAGCTATGCTGTAGGTAGGTCTGTGCCTAGCTTTGGACCTTTCTCGTCATTTGGGATGTGTCTGGGAGGCACCATACTATCACTGAAGCCATCCCACTCCCCTCACTGGCATGCTGCTATCCTGCACCCTGCCTCAGCCATACCACTGGCCCCGCCCGTGCCTTTGGCAGCCTCAGCTCCCAACTCATTTGCCACTGCTGCTCCCTGGCAGGCAGACCTCTGCCTTGCTTCAGCCTGCACATTGTCTTTGGGATCACAGCAAAACCAGCAAGTTCTGGTTCAATTGGTGAATAGTATGCAATAGGTGAGAAGGCAAGTCAAGCTATATTGCTCCAGGAATACTCACAATCTAACAAGGAAAAAAGAAAAAAAAAAAAAAAGAGAAAAACTATTTCTTGGGTATTTTCTGAAGGTCCAAATGCAATGGCTGTATTCACAAAACCCTTTTGCCCCTGTAACAAATTGGCTGGCACAGCCAACAGCTCATTAGACAACCATTAAATACTTTCTACTGTTACAGCCAAAGGTGAAGCAGAGCCAGTGATCTAGAGGTTAGTAGATTAAAAGCATTCTTAGGTCCTGTAACCATCCATTCCTGCTATAGCTTAATTTCTCTAGTCTATCATCAACACATAAACCATTTCCATAACCTTATTTATTAGCTGCTTCTATTTCCCGTATGCGTGGTTTTATTTCTTAAGTCTTGCTTTCATTCTATTTGGTTACAACCTTTCAAATGACTCTTTTTTGTTACATCTACTGAAGGCAGGGAAAAAAGCTATACAGGTGTAGAACCGGGGCGAAACTGCAAATCCATAAATTTTCCATATAAATGCCATTCCATAAGGCACATAATAAAAAAGTAGCCTACTCATGTCAAGCTGCCTCACAGTTCAGGCACTATATGAAATTTACCATTTAAAATGGTTCAACATATTAAAGTATTTATGTGAACCTGACTACGTGAGGCTGGCCAAAATAACAAACCAAAGGAAGCACTTGCTGATAAATATTAGTTTGATAGAATCTGAACAGCAGTTCCAATGTGGGTTATAGGCTGGGGTTGTGGGTTTTGTTTTTGTTTTTTTCCCCCCTCTAAGTGTTGTCAAGAACTGCATAGCCGTCTCTTCTGATTGAGGCGTTAATCCTCTTGAAATTCATGTAATGCTTCTGAAGGTAATTCAGCACCTGAAACTGTTCCACTGCCTCTCAAGGCACAATGGGAGAGTCAGTCAGCCAGCAACAACAGCTTTCACAAAGGAAGTTATTATCTGCTTGGAAAATAATGGTTACAGAGCAAATATTTGTGTGTGTGCGTGCAGCATTGCACTACATTGATACAAGTATGTACAAGAAATAAATATCTTAGTACAAGTGAAAGTGAAGCCTAGCCTTGAGAAACTAAATGTTCACCCAACAGCTTTGGCAGTTGAGTGGACTGTCTGCTCTTACATTCTGTATAAATTACATAGTCCTGCCTTTTTCAGCTTATTTCCAAAAGCTTAATTTTCAGATGTTTTGAATGAAAGAGAACTCTTTCTGTGAGAAGACTGCTCTAGATTTGTCACATTCTGTAGGGACCTGCATTAATGAATTAATCTGTAGGAACACTTAGTCTGAAGTCAGGCATACATTTCCGTTCCACTTCATCACAAGATGACTGCCTTTGAGGAGAAGAAATCTAAGTTATTCAAGTTACTGCATGAGGAATAGTACCCATAACGATAGATTGGCATATTGATATGCCTTCCCTCAACTCCTTCCACCCAGTTCATTGCAGAAGCCCAGCTGAACCAGTCTGGCTTTGGAGGGGGCGAGGCAATGATTTAACACAAGATCAGTTGCAGAACTGGAGCCTAAATAGCCAAAATAAACATGGGAGAAGAGGGGAGGTTGTACACCACCACTTTACAGAAAGGAAAGGAAATGAGAGTACAGATTGTTTGAGAGGCTTGTCCTATACTAGAACTCAACTGTGAACGAGCTGTGAATTACATCAACATTCAGCCCCAAAATCCATAAACTATATGCTTATTAAGCCAGCCATAAGCGCATCCTTCCTCTTCCAGGGAAGGATACATTTTCTGAACAGAAGTATAACTCAGGAATTTCTATGGATTAGGTCATTTCTGATCATGAGTTATATGAATCTGTTCTCTCTAATGAGAATTTAACTGTTCAAAAAAAAAGCAGAATAAGCTTTCTAAGAAGGTATTGTATTTATATTCAAAGCAGATACATCAAAAGAATACTTTATACATCTAAACCTGTAATTCCAACTAACTGTTATGGTCTCTCTTATTAGATCAATGAATCCTATTTATTCTGGATGCGCTAGAGAGAAAGATAAATCATCTGACATCACAAAAATAAAGTAACCATAGTAGCATACTGTCACTAAATTGGTCTCTCCACATGAAAGGAAGTCTGTCATCTTTTGCTTTGTCTTTCTTTTATTTTTAATAAAGATCTGCTGCACCTCTTCCTTTATTTAAACAATTGGAAGAAGTTGCTAATCTGGCAGCTTACCTGCTTCTGTAAGTACATTGAAACTGAACAAGAAATGTTTATCACCATTTATTTTTAAAACAGTATGCCATACAATTTAAATAAGTTTGTTAACATTTAAGCAAATACAAAACCATAACAACACTATATTCCTTAAATAATGTATCTCATTCAAAATCTTAGTGACATTTCCTTTTATCAATTTTATCAAGTAACTCCACAATTAATAAAGAAATCCTTAATATGATTTTCATATGAACTGGTAAGGTGAAATGAACACTTCAGTGGCATTTAAAAGGAAGCCAACAGAAATCAATTTCAAGCATTAAATTGGCCAATGTATCATATAAACTTTAAATGAATTGATACTGAGTTATGGATTACTATATAATTCTGGCTTGACAGCCTCCAGGGATGTCTCAGAATCTTACTGTGCTTCGATGCTTGTATCCTGATATCATGTATCAGTGAATGTCATCACAATAAGTGTATAAACTTAAAATAGCAGAGCTGCTGCATGGTAGACAAACTCAAATTATTATAGACAGTTTGTACCAATTAAAAAGTTCAGCCAGTTAACTAAATACCTGAGGCTATCTTTCAGCCTTCAAAGTTGGAGAAAAGGTCTATTCCAGCACCAAACAGTAATTATATCCAGCCTAGTGATTGGCAGTTGAGTTTACAAAAAGGTTAAGAAAGCCCTATAGGTCAGCATAGCCAAATAACATTGAGGTAACCACACTGAGATAGCTTAGAAGTAAACAGTAATTGAGGAACAGAAATGTCAACACTTAATCATAGCCCTTACAGTTTTTACTAGGTTGGAAGAAAACATTTGATGCCAGGCTACCAAATATTCTCTGCAAACCAATATCAGCTACATTTTGAAGTGATGTATATGTTATATTTTTCTGAAAATATTTTTTTCCTGCATTCTGACCACAACAGTGACAGAATGTTCTCACATAAGGAGCACAGATGCCTGGGTGTGGAAAACTTTTGCAGCGAAGACTTACCTTCCTGAATTACGTCAGTTTCATCAAGCTTTATTATTAGCCAAAAAGCATTTATTATAAGATCTTCAGAAAATCCTGGACAGGTTAAGTAAAATATGGGGTTAGGCCACATAAAAATTATTTACTGCTTTGAAGCAACCCCATTGCTTTAGCAATTCATGTATCATTGTCCCCTTGTTGCTTTATACTAAAGAAAAAGACCATACCTCATTTACAGGCTGGAGAGTTGGGCAGAGAGGAACCAGGTGAGGTTTCACAAAAGCAAGTGTAGAGTCTTGCACCTGGGGAGGAATAACCACATGCATCAGTACAGGCTGGGGGGTGACCTGCTAGAGAGGAGCTCTGTGGAGAAGGACCTGGGGGTCCTGGTGGACAACANAGTCCAGTGAAGGGCCACAAGGATACTAAAAGGCCTGGAGCATCTCCCTTATGAGGAAAGGCTCGGTAATCTGAGTCTGTTCAGCCTTGAGAAAAGAAGGCTGAGAGGGGATCTTATCAATGTGTACAAGTACTTAAAGTGTGGGAGGCAAATGGACACAGGGAATCTCTTTTCAGTGGTGTTTAGGGACTGAACGAANGGAGTCTCCTTCTCTGGAGATATTCAAGACCTGTCTGGATGTCGACCTGCGCGACCTGCACTAGGGAACCTGCTTTGGCAGGGGATTGGACTCGATCTCTCGAGGTCCCTTCCAACCCCTACTATTCTGTGATTCATTGATATCTCCACCCATTATCATAAGATTTCAGAGAGAAGAGACTGCTCACTGAGCTGATACAACCAGAATTCTCACCCCAAGATTTAATTGTTATTCCATCACGCAGAAAGCAGCGACTGGAGAAGCAGCAGTCACAACAACACAGACAATGTATGCTGTCCTAGCGCTGCTTAGCTGGCGAATCACACCAGAAAACATCCTCTTTTCCTTCTCATTACTAGTGTGTTGGCAAAGGGGAAAAACTGCTAGATATCCATGCCATCCCATAAGGCTCAAGAGCGGAGAAGGGGGCAGCGACTTAAATGATCAGTGACACTTGTGAAGCACTGTTCACAGCATCAGAAAAAATGACAATATGCCACTTTTAGCTGAGCAAAAATTATTATGTAATCTCTCAAACATGCCATCAGCACTAAGATGGCCACAGATTCACATCAGGCATTGCTTTCTTCGCGTTGAGCTAATGCAATCCTCTCAGCCTCAAAAAGCTGAACAGAAAAACATCACTGTGCAATTCTGAAAATACAAGAAACTCAGTAGCATTGCCTTGGATAGAGAGCTCAACTCATTTACTGCTCTTAAGGCAGGCAGGGGAGAAGGCACCCTCATGCTAGATGAGGAAATTAAGCAAGAAAATTACTGTTCTAGGAGTGACTTAATTTTCATTGATCTAATTCATGATAGACATATCAGCAGTGAAGGGTTTACTAACTGTGGGTTCCTTCTTCCTCTTCTATCCCTTCTCATGTTTTTACATTAGAAATAGAATAATAGAATCAAAAAAGGAGGATATACTTAACGTTTCCCTTAAAATGACAATTAGCACTCCTCTTGGGTCTCATGCTGTTCAGCCTACCTATATAAGGAATTTGCTGGATTACAGTACAAGAATGGCGTCCTAATACAGAAGTAATACTGTATTAGTTCTGTAATACAGAAAACTGCTGCTGGTTCAAGTTCTTGTGGTAGAAATAAGGCATTTTTCCTCTTCATTTTTTGGCCTTTTTGAAGAGCTTTGAAGATATCCCAATCAGTTTTACATGAATACTTAACTGCTAAGTTAGACAGTAATTGCAAATATTAAGGCTTCATGATCTCTTTCGTTGATTACCTAAAGAATATTTTTTGGTCATCATTTTGTTGAAACGATAGCAATAGCTCCTTTCTGGCTTTATCCAGAGGCACAAAACTGGCACCGGGGCAACAGCCATCAACTTTATTTAACAGATATAAAATTTGTGTGTCAAAGCTAGACAAAATGCAGGGATTATGTTCAAAATAGATTAGACAGTCTGTTTAATCAAAATGACATTAAACTGTTGGATGCCGTCCCCAACAAGCTGGTGTGCTCTACCAACAGTAAATCATTCTGCTTATGGGCTTTCTTTCAAACACAGTAGTCAACATTGTATGCATGACACATGTATGGAGAAAAAGCCTGAATGCACTAATACATTTTCCGCTCTGCATATTTAAATCCTAAGCCCAAGTTAAAGCCAATAGAAAACTTTGTCATCATCAATGTTTCCAACTAGGATCAGGTTTCCAGTTAGATAAGTATAATACATTTTGATCTGTGTATGGTAACATCTGAATGGAAGATTTGACTCTCCTAAACAGAAGCATGACCATCTTGCACTGTGACCCTTCAAATACAGGCGTAAGCCCCTATGCACAAGCCAAAGCAAAGTAGTCACTTTTTGGTTCTAAATTAATTATTGCTGGCACATGACCTCAGCACAAAAGTTTTTCTAATATTCCCAGCTCTTTAGAGCATAAAATCAGGCTTATTTATAATATTTACAGGCACCTATTTAAAAGAGGAGTTTCAAAATGTAATTCAGGTGCATCTTCAATATTAAGATACTAAAGATAAAAAGCATCATCAATTCTATCTACATTATATCATCATTATTTTATCCTTTATATCATCATTATTTTAGCGGAGGAATAGGACTAGATCATGGGTGAGAGCTTGGGCTTCGTGAGCGTTCTTTTTTTCAATCCTTCACAGACACTATTAACTTAATTTCATGAGCCTTTTTTAAACCTACTTTGTCATGAAGAACACAGAAGAAGAAATTAGTTTTGATGTTGCGAGATGTATTATGTGTGTCTGCAGAATTTCTTGTTTAAACATATACAGATGTGTAAAATGTATCTATGGAGCTCATTTGTCCATAAGGACGTGAGGTGGCAGCAACAGTAATTTGGCATCACCACAGCTATATGAAGACTTCAGAAATAACCTGCACTGCCTGTGAGAAACTGATGAAAAATCTCCCTTGCCACAGCATTAGCTGATGTGGAAACTATCACATTTCCTCCCTGTGATGCCGAGTGTTTTCCTGGTAGGGCAATGGGTTACTTCTCTCAGCTGTAGTCATTCCCATGCCATTCCCACGCCCTGGCACAGCTTATAATCTTGTCTGACATAACTTCACATTAGTGCATTCATGCAGAATTTGCTCCCTCCACATCTATTTTCATCAGAAACCGTTCTAACGACAGTCAAAGTAATGGTGCAAAGCATTAGTGCCTGAGCCATCCACTACCTTGCCATGACCTGCCCAGAGGAGGTACATGATTCCAGCATCCTTTCTGTATTGGCAGTTCTGCTACTAGCAATGAAACTGGATCTTCAGTAAGTAATGAGAGGCTATATCCAGTGTGGAAAAATGTGTTCCTCACATAAATAATAACTGTGAGTCCACTGAGGTTTGGAAAATTCAAGAAAGACTACGCATAAAGAATTTAGGTTGTTTGCTAAACAGAACAGTGTGTTGCCAGAGCATAAAGAGATTTTTGAGGCTCTAGTTACTACCACAATTTATGTTTGTATGCTTTTCGTTCACCTGAAGGGAGCCCTTTACCATGAATGCAAATATAAACAGAAATTAAACACTGAAAAGAATTCAAATACATGACCTATGTGGTAGTTCCCTGTCTGTAAGGGTCAAACAACTCTTTTCTAACTTATCCAGATGATACGAAGAACAGTTTTAAAAGTTTAACCCTCTTCTCTACAGCACGTGAAGCTAGCAATAGTACAGTCAAAACAGCATGAAGTACTTAATGGTGTAATAAATTTTAGTTATATCGTTTCTTTCTATTCCCAATATTAGATGCCTCCATCATAATCATGGTGCTACCTTCCTAGATGTGGCATTTAAAAGAAGTAAAGAGTTCAAGAACTTGTATGATCAAGTCACTTTTCAAAGTGTTTGATGGATCCAAATTCTTTTCTTCCCTTTCACACACACACACACACACACACACACACACACACAATATTGTTTGGAAATTGCCCACTTGCTGAAAGAGTAAGACATCCATCAGGTTTTCACTGTCACACCAAAGATTAATTTACAGCTTCAGCTGGCTGGATTTAACAAAAACCTGAAAACATTTCAGCATAGCATCAACACTGGGACCTAAGAAAATCCCTGATACAGAATCACAGTATAGTTAAAAGTCAAGCTGTTACAAAGCTAAACATCTCCTTTCTGCCATGCCTTCACCTTATTGATCAGCATCAGCCTGCACATCATTCACTTAACTTCAGATTGCATCCTGCAAAAACAGACATCAAGAGCAGTGCTGTCTCTGGTAGCAGCACTGAAATCAACAAGGCAACTGATAGACACAGCAGTTACTTTGCATCCAGCAGCTTCCTGAGCCGAAGCCATATGGGATAAACTTTGGGTCAGACTTCCCCCTCTCCAAGTCCATGGGTAGGGTCTTCTGCAGCTGGTGAAACATTCAAGGAAATAACCAAGATCAGGCAAACTATAGAACTAATTACAAAAAAGACCAGTCACACAGACTAATACGGAAGTCCTTCTCTGGATTAATTCTTCATTAACCAGCAGGTCCAAGCCAGCCAAACACAGAACAAGAGTGCATCTTGAAACAGTGCTTCCTTCTCATTTACTCCCAATCACTGCAAATACCAATTTGAAGTATGTGACTGGAAACAGATATTCCTTTCAGTGCATCCTTACTCCAAGAAATTCAAAGATTATGAAACTATTTCTGGGGCAAATAAGTTTTTCAAAGCTGTATCCTTGCAAAAATTCATCTTTCATCAGTTTCATAGCTTGATGTATGGAGACAATGTGTTATTTCTGAGGTTAACGTTACACATCATGAGACTGATGACAATTGAAGGAAAAAAGATGCAAAAGGAATGGCCTTGTCAGATACAGGGAAAACGAGCATTTTGGGTGTTGATGAAGATAGCGATTTTTAATTTAAGTAGGATGGTAAAAGAGCTTACTGCTTTTTCTTCTGTTTACTTTGAGTACTAAGGCAATGCTTTAAGTGACTCACATGAAATATTTGCTATTCGTTCATTAGTGTGGAAGTGTGAAGTTTCATTTGTTATTCTATCATTGACATGCTACATGAATTTCAAAAATGAATCGCACTTCACCATAAGCATGTTTTATATGTGGAAACTTGTCCAAATTCCACACATTTTCTCCTCTATTATTTTGAAAACTGCACTTTTCCCTCATGAGTTCTTCTGAAAGCAGCTTGCTCTCTAGAAAAATAATTAGTGGAAATCCAAGTCTCAAGCAAGTGAGGAAAGATGTTCACCGAGTTCAGCATTTGAAAAATCTTCTGAAGGCTGCTCCACATTTTCACCTTTCTAGTAACAGCAAACAAAAAACACTTGACCAATCAGAAGAAAATCATGAGTATCATGACTATCACCTACCTGCACACCACGTTTCATTTAGCATAGTAATGAAATGAATTCTGTTCCATGAACTAAGAAACTAAAACTGCTTCTGTGAGCACAACCATCAGCTCAAAAATTTACTTCATGGGGTATTAACTGGGATTCAGTTATTGCAGCAATGGTTTCAGTGGTTTTATTCAAAAGATATGTGTACACTTGAAAAATATCTTATTTCAGTTTCCTAAGAGCCCTTCATGATAGAATATAGATAATTTGCTAAAATGGCTATTTCTTTCCTGTGAAATACATGGTGAAATTATTTTAGTGTTTTAACTCATCTTAAAACACAGCAAAAAAGAGGGGGAACAGGCGAGGGAGTAAAAATAATAGGCATGCCAGGTTGCAGATTAACTTGAACATTAACTGCAGAGCACTGAGAAGAGAATGACTAATTATACTTAACTCACTGGTGATGGCTTTGGTCTCTAGTTCCCCATTGTTCTCAATCAAGAGCAATTCTGTTCAACTTAGTCAAATTGACTGAGGTGAAATTGGTGTGAGATCGATATCCAGATCAAGAACTAATGAAACACAGTATAGAGTTTTTGTAGGGTCTTTGGTTTTTAGGAAAGAAGGTCAGGAGGGGAAAAGGTAGTGGTTTCTTGCAGAAATTTAAAACTTGGCTGAAGTTCAGTCCTTCTTTGCCCATAAAATATCAATAGAAAAATTGATGTCTCTTAAGGAGAATCATTTTTCAACGTTCATTCAGGGTTTCTTGGTAAAAGTTTTTCTTATTGTTTGTGAGGGCAAGAAGAGAGAAGGAGAAATAGTTCTGTTATTATTTTGTGTAGGAACTCCATCATTTCAAAACATTTTAGATTGGGAAAAAAATTTGAAGAAAACGTAGTCTAGTCTTAGGATTTAGGAACAGTTATTGAAGAAGATTTTATACTTTAGCATAGGAAAAATACCAAATGTTACACCCTAGGCACATTCTCTACTCTTTGCAATTTTACATATTTATTTATTGGAACAATTTAACGCATATCTGAGGCTGGAAACAGAAAATTGAATCACTTAACATGTTTCATGCCCTGCCTGTGCCGCAGTAGGAGAGCACTGCTGCCCACACAATACCACTCATATATCCCAGCATTGCAGCATGCCCAGAGATAGCCGTGATCTTGTCCTTGCTGAGGGCATCCTGGCACAGGCCAGACCTTGTAAGCTCAGCTTTCAAGAAGCACCCAAGTAAGTCAAGAAGGAAAACTCAGCCCATGAGTTTTGAGTGTGAAACTCCAAGCTACAACATTTAAAGTCTTCACTTTCCCAACATCAGCTGTCACTACTTCCCAGCACACTTAAAGGGAGTACCATCATCTGATCCAGATTTAATACCGAGGTGAGAATGGCTTCTGAACATCTAGAGCTCACAAAAGCTGCTCAGCCAGAAACAGCCACTTCCATCCTAAGGCTTGTTTGTGACAGAAGCACTCTTAGACTACTCCACAGTTTCTCCAGCTGTTCCTTTTGCTGGTATGCCCTCAAGGAACATGCCAGCCTATTCAGCAGCATTTCAGATGAAGACCTGGTTCAGCACAGAAACCTCTAGTTGTGCAAGCAGAATGACTCCTGTGGCCTTTGCAGGACTGCTCCACAGCTAAACAGTTGTGTACCTTGAGAGGGAACATGCAACTGGGTTTAGAAAGCTCTGGTAGAAAGTCTTTTATCATATCCATCATCTAAAGAGGAGCTTAATAATCTTATTCTGTAGTTTTCCCAGAATGCTGAAAGAGACAGTTGTTATTCCTTCTTTCACCAGTTTCATCCTTATAAATACTTCATTATTTACATTGATGTAATCAAATGTAGAATAATTAAAAATGGATATGTTTGGTTTTTTTAGTTGGTTGGTAATTGCACAGAAAACAAAAACCACTCAGGCGATCTATGAGGCTTACTACTAGAATTAAACATATGCTCACTTAGTGCCATCTGACACCATGCAATCAAATGCTCATTTGTTGCATTCTAGCATAGCAATTCACTCTGGAACTTGCACCTTTTCCTCCTTTCCTTTTGATTTACTTGAGTGCTCAGAGTCAGGTACCTCCAAGAGAGCACCCTGCCCAGCCTGGCTCCCAGCTGCCCACTGTGGCTGTGCCCAGAGCCCTGCGTGCCTGGCAAATGCTGACACTGCACCAGGAGCCGCCACAGAAGTCACATCTGAGCAAACAGACCTGAACAAAGCGCCTGGAGCAACCGTGAGCAAACTGTCATCCATCTCTGAAGCCGTTACCAGACCATACAATTACAGGAGTTGAGTCAGCTCAGCGGAAAAAGGTATCTAACAACCCAGCTGTCTAGAGGCCATTCCACATTTACAAGCACATTAATGTCTGCCAGTACAGCCATCCATTCACGCTACAGCACTTCATGATCACTACAAACCTTCCTGAAAAAAGCTCACTTTTTTCTCACATGTCTGCTGTTTCATTTTCCAGTTTTGAAAAGACGCACAACATCTGAAAAGCTCGACTTTCACTTATACACACACAACACATTAAAGCCGAATGCGCAGAAGATGACAAGAAACAGCTGAATAATACTTTCATACTGACTCATATAGGTACTCCTGGAGATGCTCACATTTTTACAGTCATATTTCCACTGAAGAGGCTTGATAAGGCAGGCAATGCTTTCAGCACAGGAAAAATGATATAATATGATTTCGCTCACATACGCAATTGCCGGTTTATACAGAAATTACTGTTTGTCAGACACAGTCATGTTTCACTTACAATGAGGTCTCTAGAACATCCATAGATCATCAGAATAAGATGGCATGCCTTATTCTATGGCATCTCTTAGTCTAACGTTAAAGTCTATCATTAAAGATAGACGAGAGCTGGGCTGTCAAGTGAGGTGGAAAGGCAACTCACAGAGACAGACCCAGAGCTAGTAACCTGAAAACATGAGCTGTGATGCTCTGGTAAAGACAGACTGCCTCACTGACCATGAACAGGTTACTTCAGCTCCCTATCACCCTCCTCCTTGATAGAAACAACTGTCACCAGTCTGAAATATAGGTTTCTGGGAATCTCTCTTAAAACAAAGGATAGATGTAATTACTTTCCCATACATATATATATGTCTAAAAAGACACTAATATTTGTTCTTTGCTTCTCCATAGAAAAGTGATGTTTCGTCTACACCACAAGCCCTCATAGAAAAATCTTCATGTTTACTAGACTCATATTTCTCAGGCAACATTCTCTAAAATATAATTCAAAACCATAAGAATGCAATGGGTAAAGAAAGTACAGAACAGTAGCGCACATAATTGAATTATTACTGTACTCATTTTGGTTATTCACAAGCTATCAGTATTTTGACCCAAAGTACCTTCAAGATCCAGGTAGGCGAAATTTGGTTTTGAAAAACCAATTTAAGTTATAGATTACTGCTATAACAGAAAAGCACTCGAGCTACTCACCTATTCTACTCTGTATGATCCTGTAATTTGAGAGTCCTACAGCTTGTTTGTTTCATTGGGATCCAGTACTCTTTTTAAGTGTGCCTCATATTGTTCTACATTGTATGCCGAACTCTGAAAATGTCACTTTAAAAACAAATGAGGATTTTTAGGAGAACTTGAGAGATTCTGACTACATTAAGTCCTCAGAGGGCAGAGGTTTCACAAATGACTTCATATTTATTAGGGTGTTTTTTTTTGTTTTTTTTTCTGTTAGATAGGAATAAGAATCAGAACTCTTTTTTCCTACAATAGTGCTAGGAAGTTGTATTTGTTAATGAGAAATACTATCTTACCAGAGAGCTGAGTCTTCTCATTTTCATTTATATAGGAGATTGATTAACACTTAGCTAATTGGCACATGCAAATAGGGATTAGCTGAATTTGTTTTTCTCTACAAGTCAACAACTATAATTTAGATACTTACTTAGATTAAAATCTGTTATTATTTTTGAAGGTAATCATCTGCCTGCTGTCAAAAATAAAATAGCAAAATATATTACTAATTGTATCTTATTTATGTTTCAGAATATAGTTAATTAACATTACTAAAAAAATAAGCATAAAATAAACAAGGATTATCTTCACAGTATTGGAGTCAGGTCTCTAATAAGAAAAAAGAGAAGATGTATTTTATTTACTGAAGCAGGGTCAAATAATTAGAGGCTAAATAGAGATGCAATCAAATCTGAAGTTATGAAGATCTAAAGCAGAACACATCTGCAGTGTAGCTAGAGGTAAGTATAATGGCAGCCTATCTTTTGATATTCCCGTACTAGATGAAAGATGGGCAGCACAGTTTTTCCAGTGGCAATTTATAATAAGTAATATCTTTCAATTGTTCCTCCCGTTTCCCTGTTTTACCCCCAGAAGGAGTATTCCAGGGAGCAGACTAAAAATAACTGAGATGGGGAAGGAGAGCATTTAAGGTATTTGGGGTTTTTGGATTTTAGTCGTGGTGGTGGTTGTGGTGGTCTGAGCGGAGAACAGACAGTTAGATATTGGTGTTCAGAAAGCCAGCATTACAAGTGTACAGAGACCTCACAGCAGTAACTGTGTGTGGCTCAGCTCATTTTATGACTTAGTGGGGGAAGAGAGTACAGAGTTTTTCAGAACAATTCCTATGTCAGGCTGCATTGCTCTCTATTACTGGAAGACGATGGGGTAGACGGCTCTCAGGGGTGTAAATCATTACTTTTAAAATTTATTATCTCGCATAGCCAAAGTAGCTAAAGCATGTACATTCTACTGAAAAAAATTATTAGCTGCTTCTAAGGTTTATCCTAAATTAATCATGTGTATTTATCGATTTTAGTAGGGTTTCCCATTTTTCCATTAGGTAATGCAAAGCACCAAGCAATGGACCAAAGCCAACTCCACTCATGAGATTACGAAATCATATTTAGACTTCAAAGCAAGCACAGACAACTTGTAATGATGGTAGGACAGCAGAAGACAATGCAAAATACAGGCTAAATTACATTATTTGAACGTGTTTGTGATATGTAGTCTCATTCCACTTTCTCACAGAACACTTACTACAGCAAGCTCAGTGTTTTGCCTCCCAGAAATGGAACAGGTTGGTTGAGTCAGTTGAGTTTATCCTCCAGACTTAGTGGTGATCATAATGAAACAACTATGGATCTTGACTCAGTTTGTTTACACTTGATTGAACCCTCCATGCTTTCCTCAAATCCTAGTAAGCAGCAGCAGCAGAATATCCTCTAAAATGAATCACCCCAGATTATTTCTTCTCTAGCAGGATTCAAGGAGCATAAGGCACAATGGCCCTCGCACGCAGAGCTGCACACAAAAATTGCTTTCTGCACTTAGTGGTGCAAATACACATTGCACAGCATCTAGCATACTCTTCATCATACAAAGCAGAGACACCTCATGCTTGTTCCAAAGGCAGTTAACTTCTCACCCTTTCTACCAAGACGTGGAAATTTTTCAGAAAACTAAGAGGGAGAAAGCTCTCTCTGGATGTTCTCTGGATATTTGGCTACCTTCTCTGCTTCGTATCTTGTGTTTATCTGGATGTCTTGATTGTTCTCTCCAGTATACAGAAAGAAAAGGAAGTGGATTACGATTTCTTATCTCATTTGAAACAGTCTGCCTAGAGTTAGATGGAAAGCCTGTCTCACTACTCTCTCTCAGGGGCTGTTAGCAGGTTAGTTACCTGCTCAGTTATGCTGACTACCAGGAACGTGGGAAGGTGGATGTCTACATCTCAGTCTGAGATACATTGAAAAGATCAATTCACCTGGACACAGCCATAGACCTTTATCCTTCTCTTTCTCAGTAGGACACACCAGTCCATGCAGAGTTTACTGCAGCCCTCTTGCATTTAACACTCAAGCTATTGGTATGCCATCAGGATACTCAACGTACCTTTATAACATCTTCCCAAAGTCTGTCTTTAAAAGCACAGTGCTGACTTAACCAACTTGAAGTTACTATTATGTCTGAGTGCATAATTCACATCTTGAAATCCAACTTGGAGGCAAAAAGCAAGAACATCTATTTGTACTTCATGAAATAGCTTCTATATTCCCTTCAGAACTGTATTTCTCCTCCAAAGTTTAGCATGAATCTTTTCCTAGAAGGTTATTCTAGGAGTTCAAAGGGATCACTGTCACATCAGGATGAAAGCATTATCTACAAAAAATAAACTAATTGAAACTGGAGTACATGCTGTAGAGCAGGAACCACCACTAGCAGTTGGAGCAGCGACAAGAGGTGCCACGTCAGATCCCAGGCAGAGCACAGCAGAGCAATTCCGTGAGTGATATCAAGTCAAAGAGGTTTCCACTCAACCTCTGCACATACCACCAACTGCCTCAGTTTTACTAAAAATTTCTAAGTTACAAGTATATAGGTCAGGTCATAACGAGGTAAGCTCCACGCCAAATAATATGAAAGCATTTCCAGGAATGCAGAAAAATGTATGCACATTCCCCATTAAAGTCTAAAATAATTTATAAGCTCTAGAAAGTCAGCATGTGTGAAGAAATATTAACTTATATAATACAGCAGCATTTAGCTTGCCAGTTAGTTAGTATGCCAAGATTCTGTGACATTACTTCATGCTTTTCTAAGTGTTCTTACATGACTACAATAACTCAGCATGATTGAGACAGCAGTAAATTTTTTCCTGTTTAATTTTCACTTTCCATTTTATTCTACAACTGGACATGGATATATTTGGTTACACTACCAGAACTGTAATGACTTACATTAAGAATGCTTGTTTTCATATTTCGAGACTAAGCTAGTCTTTAAGGAGTTGAACACTTGAGCACTCATTTAATCAAATCCCTCATAATTCTATACCACTAACTTCATTATACATAATCTTATATAAACCCCTTGCATCCCTGTATGCCTTGAAAAAGTAAATATCGAATCAAGCAACTTTTTGAGGATCCAGCTCCATAAGGACCTAATTTCCACAAACACCTATTAGCACATCTATGAGTTTTCAGGGGAGCCAGCCCCAAGGCTATACAACATTTTTGATGAATACTACAAGAACAATGTGATAAATGAGTGTTCTTTCCTCCAATGTAAATACAAGACTGAGCCATCTGGACCTTAAAACTTGGCAAAGAGTAGACAGAATTATATTAAGATTTAAGACAAAAATATTTATTGGTGAACTAGTTCTGATATAGGCTAAAAAACAAGTACCTCGGTCACATTCTATTTTCCAAAGCCCATGTAGAGCTGCCTGCAATTCTGCAACCTCTAGCAGAAATTAAGTGTGCTATACAGAACTATCCTTCTCATTTACAAAGGCCCATTGCATTATCAATTGTGCATCATATGTTCTTTCCAAGCATAAAGTGAAATTTTCCCCTGTCTGGAAGGAAAGATGACTCTAAACTGGCAGAGCAGCAGTGAAGATTGAAAGAAGGCTCTATCTGAGAAGGCAGACCTGGATAACCATCAATATTTGTGGCACAGACACCAACCTCCCGGTGCTTGCCAGGATGATCACTTGATAAGTCATGCTCTTTAAACCTGGTCATAATTTATGTCTGTTTTTCTGGGAACCTGAATCCTATGGCTGCATTTTAGCTCTCATTAACTGCAATAAATTAAATGAATAAATGGATAGTTAAATAACTTGCTGGAAAGCCACTGGGGCCACTAACCAGATATCAGGGTTTGTAACCTTTCCTAAGCCACTGGGAATACCATATTAAATAACGTTTTTATTATCTCTCAGCTTGTTCGATATTTATTCAGCTTAAAAGAACGGTATTCTGAAGGCTGACTGCAAGCCAAAAAAGCGCAGTCAGAGCCAGCTGCATTCAATCCACATTTTAAAAATATACAAGACCTAAATTCAATTGATTTTTCAAATATTTTCAGTCTTCCTTCCAAAGTGTATCAGATAATTAGATATTTCATATTTGTTTTCCAATAGGAATAAATACGGTACACATGAAGTGATAGCCTGCTACAGAAATAAATCTATCATCAACTAAATGTTGCTTTCAAACTACCAGCAAGCAAGAAAAGACTGGAGTCTAAGGGGGCAGAAATTCCTCTTGGCAGCACTTCAGCTATAGGTTAAGTGAAGACAAGAAATCAGAGCTAGAAATTTCAGTCACAGCTGCAAGTAGGCCTGTGCAGGCTGGTGCAAGCCTACACATGCAATCTGCCTCAGCTCTTGGGGCTGGAGGGTAGAAACAAAAGGACAGATTTTCTGTTAGCGATATTTTTGACAAGAAGGCACAGCTACATGCTTTCTGGGGAAAACAGTAAGAAGGGGAAGAGTGCCATTTTGTGACCATGCCACAAAGAAGTGAACTATTATCTACAGTTTTGAAATCTGAAGGAAGCTGCAAGGATGGATTTGGATCTTGACCCACGAACCACCTGCAGGCTTTGCAGGTAGCTCTGGGCTCAAGGCTCTGAGGAAGGAGGCCGAATGCATAGATCTGTGGCCTTAGTGCCTCATCGTGCTTCTACACAGCTCAGCAGCAGATGCGCTGCTGTGTTTCTGTTTTACCTCTGAGTGTCACTGACACTTTTCCTACTTCTAGGCTGCTCTCCTCATTGTTATTCTCTAACACACCAAACATTTCTTGCCCAGTGAAGGCACGTATCTGTGCATGAAATGATGTCAAGTATGCGGCAACAAGCATATGACCTCAAGAAACCATCTAACAAGGATTTTCAGATTCTGCACTTCAGCCTTCCTACTGCTGTCAAACCCAAACATTAATATAGCATCAGGTAGAGATACATGAAAACCTGGGCTCAAATGAAAATATTGTTATTTCTTCTTTCTTTTGAATTTGCTTGCATTCTTACAAAGAATACCATGAACTCAAGCAGGGCTAGAAACTTGAAGGAAAAGCAGAGAAGAGCCCCTTGCAGTTCCCGGACTTCCAAACCGGAATTGCTGAACCAGGGGAATGTACTACTGTGTGGACCAATTTCATTTTAAAATTTACTTCTCCTTTAAGTTTTGGGTGTCTAGGGAAATGTTTACATCAGGAAAGAGTGCAGACCACAACTACAGCCTGGCAGAACGTGAATGGGAGCACTAAGCTGCAAAGTTGAGTATATGCTGCTTATGAGAGCTGCTTAAAAGCTGGTTAATAAGAGAGTCGTTTGCAGTTCACAAGAGCAGCAGCTTGTTGAACCTGCATACTTATAAGCTACGACACATTTTCCTGTGCCAGTAGATTTCCATACAAGACAGATGTGTGTATGTAAATAGTTAAACAAAAACGTGCAAACACAGCACATGAGAAAATGCCTGAAGATAGTCCAATTTACATTAAAGACAGATGTTCTGACCATAAACATATTGCCTTCCTAAGGATCATTTTTTGTTTTATTCAGTAAAGTATACCTGCGTGTTTTACACAGTATAAACAATCAAATGAACATTGTTAGTACCTTCTCCTTCTTGTACATGAGACAGGAGTTAAGTGTAAAGCGGCTCGATAGACCCTGGTCAAAGTTGGATGCTTCAAAGTTGTCGTAAACACAACAACAATACTATCACAAAGATAGATGTGACATTCTTATTTTAATGGGGAATTTTGTTGTACTCATACTATGTTCTCCTCTGATGAGGACTTTGATGTGCAGAAGCCCTCAAGAATCCATCCCCTGCACATTTCATTCCAGATATGTTTGAGGAGCTGGAGGACAGGAAATAGGTCACTGTTTTTGCAAAACATTCGCATTTTTGCAAAATAACATGTTGGGATAGCTTCTCTGGTCCAGCCCACCCTACTAAATATTGTCATTTCCTATGGTCCTGGCCGCCACACAGAGGGGAGGCGAGCATTCCTACATTCCCACAAAACGCAGCTCATGGGAAGCACTGATACCGGGAGCGTGGCATATGCTGAAGGCTCCCCACTTTCCTCCCCTGGCACCGTCCCCTCCTGCAGAAGCCATGAGCACGAATGGAGGGGAGCAGCTGCTCTCAGTGGCACAGTTCCCAAGCTGGGAGCATCTTCCCAACCCCTCTGCTGATTTCCCTGGCTCACAGTGAGGCACACAGCCTGGCTCCCAGAGCCCTTGCCTCTAGCTTTCTCTTTAGAAAGCTCAATTCCTACACCAGTTTTCCCTTCTGCTTTCTCGAAGTCTCTTTCTGAGTGTGGCTTCTCTTGTTCTTTCCCCTCTTTTCACTCACAGCGCTGCCAGCAGCAGCTGCAGTCAAAGTGTGCCTTCACACATCAAAACCAGGCTATATTCAGACACCACTTCTCCCTCTCAGAAAAAAAAGAAAAAAAAAAGTAGTTCAGAAAACTGCGTTTTCAGATTATGTAGAAGAAAATATGTCATACCCTACCACACAAAGGAACTATATTGTGGGCACTAGAACAGTCAAAGGTCAGAGGCACATTGTTTGACCGTTGTTTCCAGAAGAAGAAATAAGTTTTTTGTACTTCTGAGTGCACAATTTAGTCCATGTCCCTGGAAGACAGTCCCAAGAAAATCAATGGTCCTAGTGAAAGGACTGATGGGTCATACAGACAACTCTTCCTATTTTGCGTCTATCTCCAGTAAGCTGGCTGCATAATAACTCAGCTGCATTGTGCAGGGTATGATTCATGCATGACAATCTTACTTTCTGCATGTGCTACCAGATCACGCTTCCTCCAAAGTCATTTTTCCCCTCCTTTTCCCACAAAAAGGCAAAGAATGCTTTAAAAAGTTTCAATTTTCACTCTTTAAAACTGGTTAGTAGAAATTAATGTTGTCTCGGTACTTTGTGGGATTAAGTCTCACAATCTTCTCAGATAAAGAGTTTATCATTTCACACTTCAATAACAGCTGAAAGAGCCCAAAGCTAAAAGAGTAGTTGTCATACTGATGAGAAAATGATCCAGAACCATCTTAGATAAATATCTTAATAAGTAAAAGTTTTCCTCGCTCACTTTGGAAACAGAGATACTGAATCAGCCCAATCCTCATTAAAAATTTACTTCTGTGGAAGGAGAGAAAGAGAAGAGTTGAGGCATACAGTTGCAGCGACTTTTCAAAGAAACTTCCAGGCGGCAGATTAGAGCCTGGGAAACATTGTCCTTCTCCCATTTTTAAAAGAGAAGTGCTAGTTCTGGGCTCTAGCATGGATTTTATATCTGACAGCAAAGACCACACACAACTTCACAGGCACTGGCAGGAGTTCACAGAAGACCACGCATTTCTGGTAGGGGGCAAGAACTCAGTATCTTGACCTAAGGGAGGAGAAACCCTTAAATTTGTTGTAAATATGCAGGAAAAATTTAGTCATCCTAAGTGCTTCTTTAAAAGTTCAGAAGGTAGGGGATTCATGCATTAAAATAAAATGAGGAAAAATCTGCTTTGCAGCAGAAGTATGGTTGACGTGCCCGTGAACGCTAGAAAACTGTGGTAGCAATAGAAAGTCTGCTTAGCCAAGAGCCTGTCAGTGGAGAGGAAGCAAAATATTTCACCTATTAAATTGTTCCTGCTACATTTGTCTCCCTGAGCAGAACTTTAAGAAGTCTGCTACTCATTCCAGCTGCAGAATTTCTCCCACAAAAACATCGCTCTGACCCATTTTCAACTTCATTTAATAAACCAGGCTTATAGACATTCAAAAGTACTTCTAGTGTCACTTTTTATTATTATTATTTTATTATTAATTTTTGGGAAGCCCCGTGACATATTTTGCATGGCCAGAGGAGGAATCCAGAGGAAACATATGCAGTTACATAAATTGCGGTCAAAGACTTCCTGATATTGAGGTCTATTAGACTGTAGAATATTCTCCCAAAGGAAGTGGAGGAGACTCTGCCATGTGAGACCCTTAAAACATGTACTAACAGAAGAGCAGCAGACATTAACTCTGTAGTAACTACAGAACTCTTGCTTATATAGTAGCTACTTCCAGAATTTGGATTTTGTCATGGTTACTCTCAATAGAAAGGTCAATTAAACACTGTAAAATCCAACAAAAGACCATATAAATCTATTTGCATGGTTTCCTCAGTCTTTAATAGGTTTTTGCAGCACAGGAACCAGATGTACTTTTATTGAACTGGGACCTTAAATATGGTGCAATCCATATGGCCAGAATAACTAGGTAATAATACTGAATTTACTAGGGGACCATAATAATTATAAGATATTTCTCTTTATGACATGCAAGCAAAAGCTAACCACAAATGTCATTTACAAACTATTATTTTCATATATGAAATAAGCTACATAGTAAGTGGCAGTGAGATCGCGCCGACTGAAAAACAAAACTGTGCTTCAGGAAGAACAGACGTCGCGTATTACCATGGCTGGATTCTGGTCGTCTCCCAGCTGAATAACAAAGAAGAGACCTCCCTCCAAGCACAGATCCCCTTCCCGTACAGAGGAAGGGAACAAAATCCTCACCTCCCAGCATCATCTCTCCCTGAGGCTGGACCTTCAGGAGCCATTCTGTTTTGTTGGAGATCTGCAGCCCAAGTGCTTTCAGGTTGCAGCTGAAAGATGAGAAACTCTTTGTGATGTGCAGTAAACCTACATGTGGAGCTGCACTCCTGGGCTGTTAACAGAACCTTGAAAAGTTGCTCTTGCATTCACATACTCAGCACAGGGCAACTGGTTCTAGGCCTTTTTTTCCTTCACATATTTAATAAAAACTGTTCCCAGCCACATTTGCTTTGTTCCTTCCCCAGACTCTTGTCCTTGCAGCTGCCCCAAGTAGATGCTTCCAGAAAACCAAAGAAGTCTTAACCCTGACAGCCAGCCACTGCTGTCTAGGTTATTATTATTCATTGTGCAAAGGACTGTCTGGGTAAATAATGCCTCTCATTTTCTCACTCGCTCCAGTTAACATTGCTTTTCAAGAAAACCGCTCTCATACAGAATTTCTCATCCAAAAGTAACAGGACAACACTTAAGTCTAATTGCACCATTGTCTTCTTTTGATATAGACCAGAACATAATATAACAGCAGTTTTAAGAACTCGACCAAGGGTAGCAAGTGGTGGGACATGAATAGAATTTCCAACATTTCAAACTTCAATCTCTTCCTTCATGGGATATCTACATACTTAGCATGGATTTGGTACAAAATTCACAGTCACAAATCCACTAAAGTTTTCAGGTTGCTTTTCAAATTATCACTAAAACCTTTTAGGGTTGGGGAGGGTTTTTTGCTGCCCCCTCACCTCCCCCTTTTTTTTTGGGGGGGTGCAGCGTCCTCTTTAATTTTTTACAAATTACTTTTACCTCCAGTGGAATTCAGTGACAATGTATATGTGTACGTAAGATCATATTTGGCTCTGCAAGTTGTATTCAGCAAAAGAACATCTGAAAATCATTTGACAACTTTAAACGAATTCAGATTGAAGTAATAAAAATACTTCTGCTGTAGAACAAGTTACAAGTTAAGATTCTCATCTACATTTGAGATGAGATTCTGCAGCATGTTAGGCTGTTTTCTCCATGATCGTTCTGGTCTCTGTTCCCATTCTCCTGAGTTGATATCAACAACAGCCTTCTACAAATAGAGATGCTTTTTCAAAGGATTGGAACATTTTGAAAGAAGACTGCTTGGAAATAACATTTTTTCCTGACTTGTGGTTGCATGAGCATATATCTGTACTATCTAAAGACAGCTACACTAGAAGTGCAAGTGAAAGATTTGGAAGAGGAGGTGAAGAAGACACAGCTCCTTATTGGCTCACTCATATCAGCTGACCTCAACAGTATATGATAGTTCAGATAGCCGGATTAGCCAAAGAGCCACATTTGGATAAAGATGAAGCAATTATATCCATAACATTATCTACCTTACCTCTAACTTCTTGTGAACTCTCTCATCCATGCAAAACTTTTGACTCAATTTCTTTTTTTTGATGTTTTCAGACTTACTGTCAACATATATTTTACTCTTCTTCGCATACAGCAGGAGTCACCAGACAGTTTAAATTGGTGGAGAATTTAAAAAAAAAAAAAATTAGTTTCATTAAATCAAATGATAGAATGAAAGAGCCCTTTGCAGTGTCTAACAATTCTGTAGTTTTTAGCAAGACTTAAAATCATACCATTCTGAAAAGCTAAATTTAAAGTGTATATTATTTTCAGTAAAAGGGATAAATTATATTAGCCCAATCTCTCTATTTAAGCACAGAACAGAGGAGTTGGGCACAGCAACCAAAACACAGCCTCTCACAAACACACCTTGACCTTATTGTGGAAGACACTAAGAGTACATCCCATTAGGTAAGGCTGAGCACCCACGCAGACTTAGCCTTGCTCGAACTCCCACTGCATACAGTCATGATTTTTAAGGTACAGCTACACATCCACTGCACCTAAGCTGTGTTGGCTTCAAATGAGTTCACCAGCAACAACTTTGTCATCTCAACAACTTGGCTGGTTTCAGTTTAAGAAAGCGCCTGCAGGTGAAAGGCTTTGTACTCCATCACCCATCACATGCCACCTGCTCCTGCCAACATCCATATATTTAATTGCGCAGCATTCACAAACAAGTGCTCACTTCTTTCTCACCATTCAAAAATCAATTCTGTGAAGAGCAACTAGACCTTATAAAGAACAGCTAATAATTAATTACACTCCAATGGTCTTCCAGCTAGCTCACATACATCATTGACTGTTGGATGCTTTTAATCAAAGTGCTTCATTATCATATAGCAATGTATCACTTTTTTTAAAAAAAAATAAAGGATGACATTTTTATAGCAGTAACCTTAAACTGCCTAGCCACACATCTTGTTACTTAAGAAATGTCAGGAACAATTACAAATACAATAGCAAGTTATTCTTTACTGTAGGAAGTGGCATTCACACAGCAACAACAAGTAGGGAGAGAAAAAATGAGCATCATATCACTTTTCTTCAACAGGACAGCCACGTATGTAAGCAACTTTAAGCTAGTTTGGGTTTTTTCCCCCCCCACCATCTAGCCAGATTCGTTACCCACTCTGTTAGCAGGGTGTTATGCTACTGAATTCCATGATGCAATGCTCCAACCCGTATGGTATTCTCTATGCCAAGAAGTGTTATTCACCACTGAGAAACCAATTTTGCACATGTACATGTGCAATGATCATTTGTTCAGCAATTCTGAATATCAACAGCATAGATTGCTACTCCGAGCAGCAAACATCGATAAATCCTAGACAAATGGCCACAGTTTTCACATTCTTCCCAAATACTTTTCATGAGGGGAAAGGGACAGGAGGATAAGAGAGCACAGGCACCTCAGCCTGGGAAGTCTGGCCACGAGACCAGTTATGAGGTAAGAATCATGTCTTTTCATCTTTGTCATTTAGCTCTGCATTTTTTTCTCTTAAAAAGTCCTGAGTCCTTCCCACACATTTTCATAATATAGTATTGACTAGTTTCCAAAAATGCACAATAAACGCTGTCTTGAATAAAGAAAATCCTTTCTAAAGCATTCCCAGCAGTGAATCTCCACCCTTTCCTGGCTTCTCAACATTCACTCCCCTCCACAAATGTCTGTTCTCCATGAGTAGGTCTACAACTAAAAAATACAGCTAATTTCTATAAACCTTCTAATGTTCTCGAGATTCTTTTTCTTGTGCTCCTTTTAATCTCTGCAATTTTAGGATTTCTGTGGAAATCACGTATTATGGCACTTTCACGTGTTTTGAGACTTAGTAATAACTTAGTACCACTTTAGTGGAAAACTAATCACACAAACCCAGATAGGTCTAGCTTGTATTTTTCAGAAGGCCTGGGTAAATGGCATACAAAATTCAAATTCCAAGAGCATGTGGTCAGTTCTATGTTCATCATCTAATTCCACATCTGTTTGGGTTTCTGATGAAAAACTTCTCGCAAGAAGCAGCATGCAGAGTACAGCTCTAGAGATCCTGAACAGCGTGGCAAGTAAAACAGGCTTCAGGCTACATGGACATGATTTATCAGAATAAGGCAAGAGACACTGTCCAACTTAAATGATTTCTGCATGACTTCACTCATCCCTCTCATGGAGACAGACAGCAAATACCGTTTTACCTTCACGCAACAGTACATATGTTAAAGATTATACTGTAAAGGCCACCTTATACTGAGGTTACTCACAGCGTTGGCCTGCTCCCATAAGTACAAGGGCTTTGTGGCCTGCTCGCTACCTGCTGTGGGGCATTGCAGCAGCAAGGGGCCCAGGAAGTGCCTATAGGGCACAGGGGAAGTTGACAGCACAGCACTGCTGTGGGCCATCCTAAAGGCTCCAAAGAAAACATTACAGCATCTTGTAAAGCTTTCTAGAGCCATAAAAACATAAATCTTCTGCCCACATCGCTGCAATGCTTTTAGGACTCAGCAAATGTATCACCTGGAAACAGGTCTGCAACTGTAGTATGAAGTTCAGGACTGCTTTTCTTCATCATAATGCCCTAAAATCTCATCATGCTGGTTCCCCTAAAGAGCATCTTGGACCACTCTGGAGAAAGCACACCATGGTAATACCAGACAATGTAAAAGAAGTATGGCTAATAAGCGGTTGAAAAGGAGGAACAAATCTGCTTGTTTTTTAACTACCTAGGAAGCATAAGAACAACAAGGAAAAGTTTGATTCCCTTCTCAATAAACGAGAAATATCAAGAACTGAGACTCAATCACAAAAATCTAAAATATCATCCATCTTGCTTTTCCAAAGAGTGTCCTGGTCATATCTGAAAAATGCACACCATATTAATACCACAAGAAATTTGAAATATTGTAACCTTATCAGATCCCATCTTTTCATGTTAGAACTACCTAGGTGTTAGCTCAGTCCATCAATGACAAAGCCCTCATCCAAAGAGTTGCATAGAAATTGATAGATTACTTCAATGAGCAACGTTCCATGAGCAAGAACAAACAATTCTCAGCTCCACAGTATTTTAAACAGTGTAAGCTAAGATCCCTTTCCACTCTCATTTAATGCACTTCCAAGACTGAACAAGCAGATGACAAATCTCCAAGGCACCATGCACCCTCACTGGCACCAAGACCTTAGTGCTTTGCTGTTTTTGGTTTGCAAATGGTCACTCGTGCTGTTCCAAGAGTGATCAAGATGTAACGAAATAAGATGTCACATAAACAGGAAAAATACTTTAAGGAAACTTTTGGATCTCCTCTGTCCACTGTGAAACAGAATTTAAAATTGTCTCTTTTATGCAGATTATTTTTACATATAGGAAAATGTATGTGGGTATAAAGTAATAGAACAATAACGAAAGGACAGCAGTCTAATGCTGAGATATACTGGAATATGTCTGAATGCACTGAAAACATATGCTTTTACCTTCCATCCTAAGAAAAAAGGAATTGATGTTACTACACAAGCTGATTTTAAAAACTCTTAAAAAGGTGTTTTCAACTAGTTCAGCCCTATTTCTCATCTTACAAGCAATCTTCTTTTGAGCTCTTAAGACATTCAGTACTCAGACATTCATTTCCAGAATTTTCAAGTTCAGCTTCCTACAGCATTAAAGTGTAAGCAGCTCAGAAATGTTTTCCACTAATGTACACTCAGATAGGAATGAAAGAAAATAATTAAGCTCTGATTAACCAAGCTGCAGTGCCCAAACACCTCCTCGAGCACAAAAGGCATGCAATGTCTCAGTTCATTTGAATGCACTAATTGCCTGTGAGATGCACCATTTCCTAAGCTTATGTTTATAGAGATGCTTTTACATAAAGGCCTTACTACATTTCATTAGAGCTGGTCGTTAAGCATTGCTGGATCGCATTTGTCCAAGTGCAGTGACTGCTGCCAGCACAACACACAGCAGCAAGTTGTGAACAGGGCAGCATCCTTCCCCAGCTGCATGCAGCTAGGGCTGACCCCAGGAGGCAGTCAGGCCAGGCTGCAAGGAGCACTGCCATGCAATCACCCCCCAGGTGCTGGCTCTTGGTCTAGCAAGACCACTGCTAGAAAACCTGGGCATACGAAATAGCCTTCCCTTAGACAAACACCTCTCTCAACCAGCATTTCAGTATTAAGTTGTCCTGTGAATTACCAGACCTCACCATGGTGGTTCCAGCTGATGGCATCAAGCTCACCAAGGAGGGGAGGTGGCTCCCTCCTTCCTTCTAGGAAAATCAAACACAACAGACACAACCCCCCAGCCTTTTGCCCTGCCTTCTAGACAGGCCACCCCACTTCTGCGCCAGGTACAGACCTGTCTGCTTCCCTTTCACAATCACTGTTACTTGATAGAGCAGCTGGCACAGGAAGGCACACATGAAAGGCTAAAACCCTGAGCTTCAGGGGCAGGAAGACATTCCCAGACACACTTCACATCGTTCAGCTCACACAACTGAACCTGTCCCCTGATCTGCACATTGTACCTGTGCAAGAGCCTTTGGATTTGGGATGTGATTCCTTGTCATAAGCACTTCACTGACAGCCCTGGAAAATCCATGTCTTCGGCAGTACTTAGAAACCCCTAAAACATTACGAGCACCATGGGTTCATACCCACAAAAATATTCAAACATTCAAGGGTGCTTCAGTGTCACAGGACACACTCATGCTGCAGTCACAGCTCCAAAACGGTCACCTTGGGCCATCACAAAGGCATGCATCACGGCCTGGGTTCACCGACTGACAAACTGTCTCAGAGATCTCCACCCTAGGCAGAAACGTGTTTGTAGGACATAGCTCAGCTCCTAAAAATTGTTTCCTTTAAGGCAGATATCTGCCAATCAAGAAATGTCATTATTCAAAATAAGCCTAAAAAGATGTGTATTGGGGGAGAGATGGAGGAAGTGGGAGGACTCAATCAGGAGTATGAAGTTACTGCCACAAATGAAAGGTCATTTCACCAATTATCTCCTGCATATATTTTGCATTAAATGCTGCATTATTCATAGCTTTTCCAGGCTTTCTTCTGATTGCTATATGGAGAACTGAATATTTACGTAGAACATAAGGTTAATTTACAAGTCATTGAGAAATTATGATGATGGATTGCAGTTTAATAAGCAGTGACATGAGGAAAAATATAGGTATGCATATATATAAAATAAATACATTGTGTTTAATTGATTGAAAATACCTGCTTTCCTATTCCAAGTGCTCTCCCAACTATGTAAGAAAAATGCCATGAAGAAGGATTTCTGGTCTGAATAAGCACTATCCTCTCCAACAATTAAGAATTCCACATTTAGGCAGTTTAAGATTTCGATTTCCTTTCTCACGTGATATTCTGATTAATAAGCTTTTTCTAATTACACTGTGCTAATACCAAACTGCCTCCATTTACAAATTTTAATACTGAACAGAAGCCTCTGAAGCCACACTTACAGCACGCTCTTCCCCCTGACACACACACTCACAGCCCACCCTCTTCTTTCCCAATATCCCGCTGATTCCCAGCAGAGGAGCTGGAGGGTACCAGTCACCCTCTCACCTACGACTGATGGAGGCTGGGTGGAGGCCAGGCGTGAAGCCCACGGGTTGCTAGCGACAGAGACAGATGCCTCTCAGAAACAAACACGTAGCTGTACAGATGGCACCAGCAAGAGATCCTTGGCTTCTTCAACTAGGGGATGTGATCCCATGAAGAAGTGTTTCTGAACAGATAAGAAGAGTATGATAGAAAATAACGGCTTGCCTATCAAGTGGGAAAGATTTTAAGCCAGATTGAATAACAGAGGATAACAAAATTCTTCTGTTCAAAAAGCAACGATCTGGCCCAGAGGGCTAAAATCTGGCGAATTGATAAGAAACTGTAATAGAGTCTATCAGATGAAGCAGCAGTGAGAAACTTTGTGAAACTTATTTAGATGTCTATATAGTAACTCTAAACGTGACAAGGAAGGGAAGAATTAGAAGCTCTAATATTTGAACCAGTACTACAAGAGATATTCTTGGACAAACTCTGTATAGCTGAGCGCAACTCAGCTTTGAGGAAGAATGCAGAAGAATATTCAATTAAGTTTCAAGAACATATACAAAAAGCAAAATGAGGATAAAAAACAGTGATGTCATTGTAGTAGTCTTACTGTGAGCAGATCAAAGATTAGATCAACAAACACAGCAGAAGGGAAGCCACCATTCCCGTGTGCACAGAGAACTTCAGCTAGGTTATGTTGGCAAAGCAGCACAGCTTCGCAGATTGGAACTCCATGGGACAACCTTTAGAAGGAATCACCTTCTTGTATACCTCCCCTAAAAATTACAAAGGAAATACTAAAGGGAATCTATTTCAGCTGTACTCCTGACTAACAGGAGTACCAATGGAGAATTTCACATGTGGGGTAGTAAATAACACTTCAGATTAGAGCAATCAAAAAGTGTGTGTATATACATACATGATTGTTTTAAGCAAAATATCTCTTCTGGTATCGAGTGGAACAGAATGCATAGCAAGACCACCACAGCCAAGCCAGAAGTTATTTAAAGCACTTGAAAACAGAAAGAAACATAAATCATATGTCAAAAGCAAGTATACATGACCAAAGAATACAAACGAACAAGCATCAAAGTGCATTAAAGACACGATACAAAGATAACTAGAAATGGACAAAACACAGGAAGAACGACTTCATCAGCTTACAAGAGGTAAGAAAGGAAAGTAAGAGTTTCGTGGCACACATCTTTTTCTTTGGAAAAAAGATGAAGCATTTAATCCCTTGTGCCATCGATTTCACCAAAAGGGGAAGCACCCTCAGCCTCTGGGGGTAACTTCCAGGAGAGGAGCACAAGCTACGAGAAGATCAAGGGCTGGGTAGGGTAAGTTTTACTCAAGCTGTCAGACTTGGACAAAATTTCCCTAAAATACATTAAAAGCTGCAGGCGGCAATCTCCAAAGCAGGTGGGAGAACTCTTAGAAGCCAAAGGAGGACAGAGAGAGCCCAAGGGGCTGGAGACAGACAAAAACAGCAGCTACTTTTGATGAGGAAAAAGCACCCACTGCTTGCATGTGGACAGTCAGTTGCCCAAGAACCACCCTCACTGCCAAAACCTGGGGACGAGATGCAATTGAAGGGGGCCTGTTTCCATAGGCAGATGAGCCGCCTGTCTGCCAGCGAGGCAGATCACTTAGACAAAGCACCATTGACTCATTTGGTCCAACCATTCATAAAGTGGATAGCTTCGCACAAGCTGTATTCCTAAATCAATTGTGACAACAGGACAAAAGTCTCGTTTCCAGTCTTTGCTCCCCCTCTCCTCCTCTATGAGGCATTTGAAAGGATAAATAGACAGGTAATCCTCTATAGCTCCACAGTGTCTGCTTGATCTCCATGGGAAGTTCTCCATTGGCATGGGATAATTAGAAAATTTCATGCTGCTTGGACCTATAAGAGCACACATCTCTTTCTGTAGCGGTGAGGAAGTGGTAGGTTTGCTCCAATAAAACCTAAATTAGGACAGCATTCCCCTATCATTATCTTCAACTTCTCTGGGAAACCAAATCACAGAGAGGAAATGTTTAACTGCCATCTCCCATCCAGCTGTGTTTGCACAACTGAAAAGGACACCAGGCGGTCTCCTGGCTGCGCTCAGGACTGGGGCCCAAGCCCTGCTTCCCTCATAAACACGCAGTATAGCGCACATCTGGAAAACAAAGGAGAAAGTTTTAAATGGGGCTGGGAGGTAAACTGCAACCAGCAACAGATCTTTAAGAAAGTTACAGTCATAGGGGACATGCAAGAAAAAAAATGGCTGGAGAGAGCAGAAGTTGCTTTGAATATTGAGTCTCACTGAACAGTTATGTGTTGCTGCATTTACGAATGGTGTGGCCAGTGAATATCCTGTAAGGATTTCTGAAAATGCTCCTTTTAATTTTAAACAAACATTAAACTCTTTGGAAAATGAAAGTGACTTTCATGACAGCAAGTAGAAGGCATAGGACTGAGTTTATGCTCTAAGCGTACTTGGATGTCATAAGTGTCAGAATGTCAGAAGTGCACTGAAACAGAATTTTTAACCATTCACTATTTAATACATTTTAAATTCTGATTATTGAAATGATAACTATGGTCTCTTTGTACTTACTATAATTTTCCATTTTTTAGAAACAATATTTCATTAAAGCATTCCAGCTTAAATTCATTATTTTGAAAATGTATTAAAACTTATTACATTGAATATTAGCCTTACTTTTGTGCTTGATAAAGATTTATAAAGGGCTCTTCTTCTGAAGAATTTGTGTCATTTATTCTTTTTCATCCAGGAAAGTATAAATAAAGCCTCTCTGTGGGTCACATTGGACTGAGGACCCTAGGCCACAGAGGGGAGCTGGGTTTCGACACACCAAGCATCGGCATGGATGTCATCCAAGAGCACACGGCAAACTTCAGCCCCTGTCCTGCTGCCAGCTTCCCTCCATGTAGGGGCTAGGGACAAAGGTGGGAAGGTTTTGTCATGGATTTCAGTGTTGAAAATCAGGCTTAGAGAAGCCTGTTGTTGTGGTCATCCTTCACATTTCTACTACAAGATAGCATTTGCACAATTCTGAATGTACAGCAATTCATGAACTTCACATTACATCATTTCTGAATGCAGGGAACAGACAGCTCCTAAGGGTTGCCTCACATAAAAGACTTTTCAGGGCACTTGGTCACTGTGTTCAAGGGCAGACAAGCTTTTATTGTGACACAAGACAGACAAGCTGGATGCTGGGAGGGAACACCGTAAGAACAAGAAAAAGCTAAAAATCAGATCAAACATCCATCAGGGATGATTTCAGTATACTTGATTGCACTCTGGTGGACTACGTCATTTTTTTTTTCAGGTTCTCTCCACTCATGCACTTTTATCAATCTATCTCAAGACCTAGAAATCAAGCACGAGATGTTACGGCTGTAAGCCACTATTAGGCATGAGAGTGGTGACATATGGGAATTGCTCATCATTATTTGATCTCAAATGATTTTCAATAATGCCATGCTGTCGCAATAATTTGCATTCTTATTAAGATGAATTAAGATCATCACATCATATCATGACACAGATCGTTAATACAAAGCAGCTTTGTGCCTTTATCAGTAATACGTGTTTTCACAAAAAGCCCACAATGTCCTTGCACTAAAAGCCTTATAATGTTAAATGAGCTATTCTATACTTTCTCTGCATGAGCAAGACAAATCTTTTCTATGATTTCTTTGTATATTATGAAGTACTGCATGTACACTGAGGCAACATTTTGCCTGTCGTTGAGTGGAAGCACACATATTCCATTAATATTACCCAGTACTGTTTCTGGCTTTCATATCCAAGCTCAGAGATAACACACGCAGAGTGCATTAACACACTCCAGTGGATTTAGGTTAACAGCCGAGTAATGAAAAGATAAACATTTATAAAACTTGATATGATACTGAATCCAGGTGGACCAGGACCAGGTGGTAGATGCCCCACGTGAATGAAAGTGCTGGGGAGGAGATGTTCCTTTTATCCCCGTGCACTATTTTACTTTGACTTGAGAACATGATATAATTTAAAATAAATGCTCTCCAAGCAGCACGATTGAGAAATTTCATTTCTAAAAAGAGGAAGCTATTTTTCAAATGCTACTTTTCATTTTGAAAAAGACTTCATTCAAGCTAGAATATCAGATACCAATACATTTTAAGCAACCTGAAACATGAAAAGCTTAGCCAGCAATAGAAAACCCATATAATCTATCCTCTATTGTCTGAGGGTTAATATGGTTATACCAAGCCTATTACTTCTGAGTCTCCTAATGAAAAATGTTCTATTTAACAAAATGAACATCAACATCCTGAAGAGGTTCCTCAGCTATCTGTCTTCTACCTTTAATTTTAATTAACAAAACAAATGGACAGTAAATTCAAAGCAAAGAATCAACATTAATCTCTAAATCAAAAGGATTTATATTGAGATTACAATTAATCACATGCATGAAATATCTTATTTAATAGGGTGATGCCCTCAGTTACTTTGTTTAATCACTAAAACAATTCAATTTCCAAAATTAGAATTTGGAACCATTCCAAGCACATCCCATTAAGATTATCAATCCAGTAAGAACAGTGACACTAAAGCTCTGAAAAAAATAAACTCTTCAAAACTTTTTCTTCCTACGCTGAAGAGTGTAAAGTATGCTCAGAGAGACCCTCGATTAAAAATAAGGAGGGGTAAAAACATTTAATCAAGGAGGCAAACCCAGGACATTTGCACTAAAACTTAGTGATATTATTCAATTCTCCCAAATAAAGGCCATATTTTAGCCTTGAGTAAACAGATAAACTCAACCGTACTCCTAGATTTCCCTCCAGATATGTTGGCTGTGAGTTTGGCTAATTAACATGGAAATGACTTGGCCATTGTCCTTAATAAGGAGGGCAGAGGACACAGTCTTAGATTTGCACTCAGCATTACCAACTGCTGAGTGGGATATTGCACAGACATGGGGTCATGGCCCAGACACATGGACATGCTGTCATCTAACTGTAGGCTCCTGGGTGGATGTCAGCTACAGCTTCCACAGCTGGCTGTCTTTTACTCACGCCAACTTTAAACCTACTTCTTCAGTCACCATATTCAGGCAGATGTAGTATAATTGTTTATCATGCCCTTTTTTTGTCAAAAAGAGCAGTCAGATAACCCCCAAAACACCTGGAGGTGGTGGGATCTGAGAAGGCTGGATCTACCTCTCAGGTAAGCAATGAAGTCAGTTTGGATTTAACCTAGCTGTAATATTTTAGCCGTCACATCAAAACACGGCAAAAACAATTCACCAAAACATGAATTTACACTCGTCTCTTTTACCTCAAGCCAAACACCATAGCTCTTCAGATATTGCCTCTGCAGGATTAGCGCAACACTTTTCATTACATGATCGATAAGTCAATCCTCCTACTGGCTCCTTCTCTCTTGTCTCACTCAGCTTCCACTCTGCAACAGGGTGTATTTATTTAAAAGTAAGGTATACATCAATTGAGAACTCCTAAATAATTTCTGTTTTCCTATTGCACTCTATCTCCCCACTTAAAAAGAAAGAAAAAAAAAAAAAACTGGGCTGCAGAGCTCTGGACAGACCAAATTGTGTTTGCAAGATAATAACCGTGTCATATCCTAATGGAGAAGAGCAGTCACATACAGCTTTCTTATTTAAATGACACTTCCTATCTAAAAACTCATTTTTCAAATAGGATTTCTTGCTCCAAGTGCTCAGAGTTACGCTGCCAGCACAGAACAAGCCCTTCTGGCTCCTGGCCCCCTCCACGTGCCAAACCTTTTCCAACGGCACCTCAATCACCTTCTCCTTCCTCTCATTTTCATGGTTCCAGTCATTTACTGCTCCACAAACCCAGAAAAGTAAGGAAATCACCTTCACTGGAGGGCCTTGAAGACATGTCCCCACATGCTCTCCACCATGCTAGGGCCTGCAGGAGCCACCTGCAGGGCAGGGAGGACCCCTCTCATGTTGCCCCTCATGTCTCTATCTCCTAACTTGCAAGTCCAACTTGCACTACAGCCTCAGGTCTCCTGCCTCAGCTCCCCACCCTCAGGCCCGGCTGCCAAGGCCTCTGCAAGGAGGCATGGATCCACAAGGGAGAACAAGATTTGCCGTTATTCCTCAAGCCACTGGCTCACCTTACCACTCAGGACAGATTCACTTCTTTTAACCCTCAGGAAAACAGAAGCATGTTCATTACAGCAAGGGATCCAAAGGTGATGCAGGACCAGCGTCAGGAAAAACAGACATCAGCATGCAGGAACGTATCAGCACCTTCCTTAAGTATACACTTAAATAGGCAATAAAACCAGGGAGGTGTGGTGACAGAACACAAGGCCAGGGCCGCCACGTACCTTCACAGGTTGGGCTGTCCTCCACGTCATGCTGGAGGACGCAGGATGGATTGCACCAGGCAGCTCTTCACAGCCAACATGTGGGCCTTGCCATGCTCAGCAGCTGTAGGTGGAGGCAGTTGTTGGGGACAAAATAGGCCAAGCAGTGGAACAGCCCTCTTAGCACAACTCCTCTGGGGCAAGGAGCAAGTCACATTTACCCAAGGCAGCGACTGAAGGGCTGTGCAAATTACAAGTCCAAATTTTCATCAAGTGTGAAATTGGCTGAATATTAACAAAATGCAAATTCCATAACTATCTAGATAAATGAGCAGGACAGTAGGGGATGCAACTATAGCCTAGAGAAAACCTAATTAAGACACAGATATTTTGATGTCATGCTCAATATTTTACTACTATATTGTATAATGTGATTTTTATGAAGTTTTTTGTTTAGGTCTCTTTCTCCTAAAGCTTATTTAGGGAAAAACGTTAGATGTTTAAATCATCTAATTCTCTTTAGAAGTTCTTTTTAAGAAGAAGACAACACATCCCACATAAAGAATTGAAGTTAGGACTGTTCTCTAACCAGACTTTGATCCTCTGAGAAATTTTGTTTTGTTACCTCCAGGGACACCACAGAGTTGCATTCCCTGGGTTTCTGATGCGTGTGGTGGAAATGCCAGTGGTTAGTGCAAAAATAGGTTCCGCTACTTGGTGGGGAAGGAACAGCCTTACACAGAAAATCTCCTCAGTCAGCTCTGCAGCTCATCTTCTTCATATGTCAGCCACCACATGTCAATCAGACAAGAAACAAAGAATATTAACAAACAAATGAACACAAACAACCTTATTGCCTGCTTTTGGAGTACATAAAGGGAACAGCTTCCTAAACAATTCTTGGTGCTGCTGGTGCAAAATCAGAAATAGAACTTATACAGAGGAACTTACTTCTCCTGAGTACCCACAGAAAATTTAAAGTGATTTGAGAACAACACGTTAGCCTTCTCTGTTCCATAAAACCTATTCCAACAAATTTAGCAAGAAGATATAAAAAAAATCTGAAAATAAAGGTAGTGATAAGAGCCATTCCAAGCACCTGGTCCTGCTGGCTGATTGTCCTGCCCACCCCATCAGCATCCCCCACACACTGTGGGCTCCACAGGGCAGGGGCAAGGTGCTGCCATGCAGCCCATGCTGCTCAGCCTGCCAGACCACTGCTACCCTGCACAGCTTCCTCGTGCACGGAGAGCCAGGGAGGGTTGATTGATTGCATTTAATGGGGGAAACAGGACACCTCAGATTGGGGGAAACCGATCGTTCTCTGTGGCAGTAGAGGGCTGCTCAGGGAGGCACCAGTGCTGAGAAAAGTGGAGTGGTTAATGGAGAAGAATTGATCCACCCAGTCCCTGTCAGGCAGCCAACTGCTGCCTCAAACAAAGACGCCTATGTGTAACGCTACCAGGCAGTCACTCAAATCATGCCACAGTTTATAATTCCTCCCCATACACCCCCCACTGAAATCTACCCTTCCTTTTTAACAGCTACTTATGCCCTGGTCAACCTCCTTTTCTCCACACTTTGAGGACTGACAGCGGAAAAACATCCCTGAGGTACAGCAGCCTTACCCCTCAGCTCCCTTTAGGCCACTTGTGCTTTCTCTCAAAATCAGAGCCATAAAGTACCTTCAGAAAAGTCAGGGAAGTCCAGACAAAATAACCTCCTCCAAAGAAGAGAGAAAGATGGAGGGAGACCTCGTGAAACTTCTCTGTTGAAGTTAGTTACTGAAAGAGCTAGGCAGGAGGCTATGCATAGCCTTCAGGGCTGAAGAGCGCCATGCCAAAACCTAGCTTAGGCCAGATATACCGAAGTATCACCTTTTGGCAGTATGTCACATCTGTGAGATCTACATTTCAGTACATTTTCCTGAATTAACTCTTTAATTCTTTGGTGTATTGAAGCAAGAGAGTCGGATCCTCTGCATGAAGGGCAGAAGCATACCCCTCCTTCAGATTTCAAAATTCACTAATTGCAGCAGCGTCCATATGCTCAAAATTTACACTTGATGCCCCCAGAAAGAGAAAATGGGGGACAGGAGATGAGCCCACCCTAGGAAGCAGACAACCACTGCTCCACCCAGCTCCCCTCACCCCACTGCAGAGGCCCCCAGGGCAGAGCTCAGCTAACAGCACTGAAGCTGAGCACAGTTGCACATGCTGCTTTTGGCATCTGTTTATCATTAAGGATAACCTCACCTGAACGGCTGGGGAAGCAGCCCACCTGTTTTTAAAAACAGGTTTCAACTCTTTCTCACAGCAATGTGCCTGTGCTGAGTGATGCTTTAAAAATATACCAAGACAGTGTTAACACTGCAGTGTTTCCTTACCCAGCCGGGCAGGGATAAGATCTGCATCTCACAAGAGGCCAACATATGGTGCTGATAGCTCCCTGATTATGTCAACATTTATTAGGTAAGTAAAAATCACCAGTATTCTTTAAAGGAAGGAGCCCAGATGCCTACAATTAATATTTCTCCACCCCAATGAAGAAACCGTAACGTAATTCCTAATGTCTCTACTTGAAAAGGCTCAAAACTCACAAATTATGTCATTAGAAACAGCAACGGCTAACAAGAGGTTCAGTATAATGTATTTTCATTAGCTGAGGCTAATTGGAGCCAAATGAGTAAAACAATGCGGTAAGGGCGAGCAGCAGAAATCCTTGGGTCTTTAGGAGACGAAATAAATGAGGGTAATCAGTGGCGTATGCAGAATACGGCATGTTCAATTAATATAAATAGGATAGCAGTCGACTGCAGCGCTCCACCGAGGCGCAGACGAGCGCTGGTGGGCAGCAGATGTCTTATTATATTGTACAAACACAAGCAGGATGGCAGACGAAACCAGCAAAAACACTCGGGTTTGAGGGACACCCAAAAATCAGAACCAGGGGGGTTACAAAACCCACAAATTGCCACAGGAGCGGGCGCTGCTGCGCGTGTTTGGAGAAGCCAGTGTGGCCGCTACTGCAGAGACCCAGAGAGGGGATGGAGAGCAGGAAGGAGGCAGCTGCCTGTCACGTTAGAGATGAGACAGTTGTGGCAGCTCTACCCTTGGCAGCTCTAACACTTGCCACCTGCACACATAGATATTTTGTGGGGGTGGATTATCTGAGCCATCCTCCTCCTCCTCCATCTTTTCATCATGTCAGTTTAATTGTTACAGTAACGATAGTAAATTGATTTCGCAATTTCAGCTTTCAGACCCTTCTGAAGTGAGAACAACCAACCTTGTCTTTCACTTCAATCTTCTTCTCAATAAGATCAAGGCTGCTGTCCCTCAATTTTCTCTTCTTTTAGAAGAGAATAATGAAATCCCTCTTCAGCTTTTGCCTCTGATCTAATCTGTGGAAGAGCGTGATTTTTTTTTATTATTATTTTTATTTGTTTTCCTCCCCATTAGGTAACTCTCTTTTTTATTATTGTGCTCTGGAACATATGGCTTTAAAGATTGATATTTCATGCATGTGCTTTTTTTTATGTTACTGGTATTTGTATTTAATTCCTGGTTTGCCTGGGGCTTTTTATGCTATTCCTGAATAGGAATTGCCAGTAATTCTATTATTACTTTCCAAGTACAAAGCTCAGAGATTCACATCCCTACATAGCCAAGAAAGACTGATACATACCATAAAAAAACTGCCAAATTCAAGCTAGTTGCAAAGTTTAGTGAGCTATCACTCTCATCCAAAGGCATTCTGCCTCCTTTTTGTATTCTGTAAAACACTAATAACAGTCTGCAGCCATTAATAACATTACAGTTTTATGATTAAGTCCACAGTGACTTGGTTTTCATCATCTAGCGTCACTAGACAATGCTCCAGTGACTTAAGCAGTGTACAATAAAATTAGTCTTCAACTGAAAATGTACATTTTTACCAATTTATTAATTTGTTTTATTATTGGATACACACAGGTTTGAGGTTTTTTTTTTTTTTGGTCTTACTTCCAAGATCTCCTCTCCCTTCTCTTTCTGCTCCAGAAGAAAATAGCTTTTGCATTAAAGGAACCTACAGAAAAGACAGATGTTAAATACTAAGAAGGTCAAAAAGTTGTTTCATTATTAAACTGAAGCTGAGTTAACATTTTTCTTTTGTGCTGTGTTGCATGGCTCATGTCTGAAGATTAAGGCAGACAGCAAATTATGCAGGAGCTGTTTATGCAATATGGCCACAAGAAAAAAAAGTTTCTGAAGCATACAAGATGGCTTATCAGGAATGTTTAGGAAAGAGTTGTATACTGTAGCAAAGGATTGGAAGCAAATATGTGTAGTAAACCATACAAGTTACTGATGAGCAGCTGAACAGTCATATCCATGAGCTGTTAAAATATTTCCTAAGTTCCTGAATTTGCCTAGACATTTGTCTCCTCACTGCATTTGTTTAATTATCTGTAAGTTCTTGTACTGATTTTTACAATTGATTTCTCAGTAGCAACCTATGCTCAGTCTTAGGGATGGCTTAGACTTCAATTATTTTCTTATTTCAAATAATATTTAAGTATAAGGTTCAAGTGCCCAAGGTACTTCTCTGTATGTTGCTTGGGTTCTGTGCCCATCTGATCATCCTTTGGATTGACGTCTTGGCTTAAGGCAGGTGTGTCAAATCCATGGAAGGGTCTTGACTGAACATCCATTGATGCAACAAATTTTTAGAAGAGACTTATGGGATCCAAATAGTGCTTTCAAACCCTATTAGAGGCCAATCCATAGGTCCTGCTATTGCTGGATCTAGAACAAGTATACAAAACTCTCAGCTAAAAGTTAAGCTAAAGAATGAATCCAAGAAATCCACTAAATGCTTCATGAGCAGCAGTCGCTGGCTCATCACTCTGTCCTGATGCTGTTTTATTTGTTCTGCACTGGTGGAATTGTGCTGAGATATTAACTTTTCTGCTGTCCTACGTGGAGGAAGAAGAAGGAGTTAAGGCAGACCACACAAATCACCTGAAATAAGTTAAAATGCATGTCTGGACTGACCAAGTTTGTTGGCAGCTCAGACAGACAGAAGACCAGCTCTTTGGATCACTGGCAGACTCTAAAAAGGAGTCTGATTTATGTTTAAGTATTTTTTGATAGAAAAATGCATTCTGAGGGTGAAATATTAAGAGAGAAGAAACAGCTGTCTGTGGTATCAATGCACTTCTTTTTGTCCTGAAATTTGTTAGACTGCCATTAAAAACAAAATAATTCTTCTCCCTTCTTTCCTCAGTGGCTTACAGCAAGGAGATACTTGGAGGAGGGACCCTTAACTGAGGATTTCTTCTCAAGTGTAAGACGCCAGTCCCAACAAAGACAGTGGTGAAACGACCAAGAACTCCATGAATTTGGCCCTCCTGCTTTCTTTTACTCCTCACTCTATTTTTAAGCATCTTACCACAGAAATGGTTAAAAGTGAAAAATAATAATAATAGTAAAAGTTTTTTTAAAAAACCTGCTTTTATGTATTTCCCAAAAAATACCACATAGAACTAAAACAGCTAGTAAAATTACTGAAGTGAATCCTTTGAAAGTATACTCTAGTGACATTTACTTCCATTTTAGAGACTAATTGGGGTATTCATAAAGGTGTACTTTGAGCTGGAGAATAATTTCTCAGGAGACCACAGAAAGAACGTGTATCAAAAGGAGTTATTCCCAAGCACAGTATCCAAACCATCCCCAAAATCAATTCCTACAGGTTTTGCTGTTACCTCAGCATTTAATCTGAAGCAGAAGGAGGATGGTCAGAGCCAATGAGCTGCACATTTTCACGTGCACAGATAAGGTCTACCTTTATAAGCCCACTGTCTTAGAACATCTAAGTCATTAGATGTTCTAAGTCCTCTCATTAGGAGAGGTTTGAAGGACTTGCTCAAGGCCAGGAATTGGCCAGACTTCAGAATTGCAAGGTCTCAGCATGCGCTGCCTTGGGACTCAACAGCAACATCCTGCTGGAAGCCACCCCAAGCTGGAAGTCCAGCCAGCTTTGTAAATAAGAGGTGAAGAAATACAGCAAGCAAAGGCAATGAAACCTCATGCTTTGAAACAGAGACCATCTTCCTTAAATCTGACCATAAATTAGCCTCTTTACTGTAAGAATGGATGCAAATTGAACTCTTTCCTTTTTAAGTTGTTCCTCAAAGAAATGGAAGACCTTTCCAAGATAACATTAACAGAACAGAAACACTTCAGGTTTTCCCACATAAACAGAATTTGTTGAAAGAAAAATTTCCACATCATACATACAAATGTGCATAATTAAGTTGGTTTAGCTTTTACTATATAGGTCATATTATGTAGGGCAGGTAACTTGTGAGCCAGATCACCGTGACACCACTGAGTCCATCCCAAAGGTCTATCTGATAGATTGCTCAGGTTAAACTTCTGTACTCCATTTCCCATTAATGTACTTCTTCAGGTGTCAGTGCAGAAGAGCTCCCTGCTTCCCACCAGCCCTCTCTCCTCAGCTTCCTCATTGCCCTACATTGCCTTTGCTATGGGAGCAGAAGAAAACAGTGTCTTTCAAATACAATAATAGTGATTTTCAGTTAGCAAGTCCTCTTCTACTCTGGGCTCAGATATCAGCCAAGGAAACTACAAGCACTGAGCCAGTGACCTCTAACAGCCATCAATAACAGCTAGGACAGAGATCATGCAAATTCTTTCTCCTGGAACAAAACACTCAAAATACAACTACTAAACCCACAGAGCCCTGTATCAGCGTATAACAGAAGAAAGATACAGGTGTTGGCATTTTACCATATTGCTACTTCAGTGAACCAAACTATCAGTGAGCGTTTCCATTGCATCAGTCAGAGAAGCCTGATTGGACACTCACTAATTATATTTTACAGCCAAAGAAGACGAAAACACTTAGTTCAGCTGATGTTTATTTGACAGACTCAGAGCTGATGGTTCACCTCTGCAGTGCCCAGCTGGTAAGATTAGTGAGATATCAGTGAATGTTTCTCTCCAGATGCTCCTTATTTGCTGAGCACAAATTGCAGCAGGGTAATGCTGTCTGGCATGGCAGGCTGTCTGGGGCTTTTCGTTTGACCTCTCACACACCCTTCTTTGCCAGCAAACACAAAGACACATGGAGGCTGTGGGGAAAGTCCCCTTTCCCTTGCAAGGAAGCTTATTGTCATTCAGGAGTCCCACATCTGATATTTCCAAAGAGGAATATGTCATTCTCCATCCCTCCTCCCTGAAAATGGTGTCAATTGTCCACCTTTTCCCTCAGAAGGGAACAGAGTTCCTGTAAGCATTGCACATCTGAAAACCGTGCTATCCATGATTCATTGCTTTACTCTGACATGTTTAGAATTTTTCCCCAGAGAAGTAAAATTTCCTTAGGGGCAGGGAGAACCTCAGTCACCATGATATCCAAAACACACACTTCCCCTTTCTCTTCTCCTTGGAAGCACACAAGGAAAGACCACCACAAGCATTTACAGGCATGAAGAAAGTCTTAATTGAAATCTATAGAGAGCAGCAAGGTGGGTTCCCCCCTCACTTTGTCGCTAGCAAAGGGCGATGAAGTTGTGTGCCACTACCACCTCCACTGACTCAATTGCTCCAGCAGTCTCCAAACTCAAGTGTCCTGATCACACCCCTACAAGAGAACCTGCGTAAATGGTTTTATTTAAATCTGTTTGCCACAAACAGAAGACAGATTTTCTATTACCATTTGCATGCCACTCTTATCCCGATATCTACTTTACGCTGCTAAATTCACCTTGCCAGGTTACTAACATAATAGTACATCAGCAAAAACAGAACCCGGAACCTAGCTAAGGTAATCGGTCTCAAAGCTCTCATGAGCACAAGTGCATTTCAGCAATGTACACGAAGAGCTATATTCCATCTATTGTAAAAATACATGCATTTCAGTCACTATTTTCACAGCTTTAAGCAAAAAAGAAGTAGGTGCAGACCAATGTGGATTCTAATCATCGTGTTAGCGTGCTAAGTTCAATTCTGACATTTCTCACCTTTCTCTTGCACAAAGAAGTGCTTCCCAGTCCTCTTTCTGTTTAGAACACGGTTTAGATCTTGAGCAATACCACTAATAATTTAAAGTTACAAATGGAGTAAAGAAACTAAGGGATGAGAGCATGGAGAGAGAGAGCCAAGACACTACAAATGCACTTCTCATAGATCGTACGTAAGAGGCATTAAGGTTTTAGAAAGGTCAACAGCTGTATACAAGCACAAGCATAGAAAAAGGCTATATTTATTTCCAAACAAAGCACATAGTCAAGAATGTCTCGTACCCAGCAATACTGTGACAATAGCAGAAAACTGAGGAGCCACTAACTAGCAAACACAGAGCGTTGTTGCATCCAGGAGCACCATGGCAGCCTTTACTGTCATTATTCCCAGGTAGGCATCTCCCAGAGCTCACAAATTCAGACAATTTTAAACATAATGTTTTGTGTTCATAATACATTAGAACTGAATAAGACTTCAAGACTATGTATTTTTCCTGTAATTTTTAATAATTTCAGAATACCTTACCTCGGTGTCACTAGCCACCGCTTAGATTTTCCCTGCAGGTAGGGGAAAAACAAAGCTATTGCAGCTGCTCATCACCAGGCCTCTTCCCCACAGGAAGAGCCTCGCTGTGAAACGAAGACCAGGTCAGCAAGGAGCCTGGTCAGCAGCTCACTGGGCCACACCTCGAAGTTTTACTTCAGCTCCTTGCAATGGACAAGCTCTAACCAGACTTTCTACCTCTGAAATAGCCGCATAGATTCTCTCTAGTAATAATGGTTTTCCCTGTCCACAACTGCAGCCACCACGTCCATCCTGATAACTGGATCCACCAGACATCTGAAAGACCAACGAGCAGGGCGAGGTACAAAGGGCCCACAGTCTGCCATGGCAGCCCCATGGGCCCCGCAGAAACATTCTCACAACACACTTCTTTTTCCCCTGTGAAGATTCAATTCACACAAACCACATGGAATGAGATTTTTATACCACTTGAAGTGAGACACGTACCATGGGACAGGGTTGTTGGAAAGTTCAGGCCACAATTGCTCTTTACTCTGTAATTTTCACCTATGCCATCAGACATTGTTTTCTGCTGTAAAGCAGTGCAGAAATAACCCTGGCACCCCTCACAAGGGGCCTCACTCACCGCTGCAGCCTTCTCTCTGCCAGGGCAAGGGGCATGTCAGGGACAAGCGGGATTCCTCCACTGTTTGACCCCTTTTCTGGGCATCTTCTGAAAAACTCACAGTAAGGCTCAAGAAAACCATTTTCTACTCTGGGAGAAAGAACTTGACCTTAACTGCTGCTTAATTTTTGCCTAAGACTCCCATCATTCTCTGCTATTGACAAGTCAGCTGTGATTAATACGACATGATTGCATAAACCAAGACACTCCACAAAACAATCATTAGTAGATTAGCATATACACGTATAACTTTGCACTTCACAAGCATTAGCTAATCAGTGTTCCTTAAACTTCATTCACCTGTCCCTCACCCAGCTCCTTTTCATTTTCCCTTTCCCTTTCACTGAGCTCTTGCTTGTTTGCAGGGAAACGTTTTCCCCTCCCAGCTGTAAAATCTGTGCTCTGCCCTTTCAAACCACACCTTCCTCCCCCCCTTGCTCCCTCATCTTCTCCTTCCTGCTTTTCACCCTCAGGCAAACTTGTTCCAATTAAAAAACCCAGCTGGAAGAGGCCCAAATACCCCAATGAACGGTGAGATGCAGCGAAAAGAGATACTTGCAGCCTTGTGACAAGGTGAGCTACAGAGAGGGAAGGAAACACAAATGACAGAAAATAGGATGAGGCCCGTTGCCTGGAAGTGAGGACAGCAGAGAGCAGTGGGAAAGGACGAGTTAGGGTAATAGAGAAGAGCTGTGCCCATAACGTTTGCCTTCACTTATCACGGAGGTTTCAGGTGTGGTGAGCTCTCTTGTTGCACAGTGCCCACGGAGACTGCAGAGCCTGTAGCACAGACCAGAAACTGATGCTGTCAAACATTGAAAATGGAACCAAATTCAATAGCTCAGGTCTCATTCTCTATTTTCAGACATCCAAAGAGTTGAAATGAGAGTCAAATAGGATGTGGTTAAAATTCACTTTCTGTTCAAGAAGGAAAGAAAGGAAATTCTAAAATATATGCAAAATATTTTTTTAAGGGCTGATTTTATTTTCCATTCAGTACAAACTTTAAAGAAAACAGAAATTTCAAAGAGAGATAAGAATCAGTTAATCTGAAGGTGAAGCATTCACAAAACCAAACTTTTATAAATTGGTTATGAATAAATTTGGAAATGGCCATCTGGAAGCTTCTAAAAAGAATTTCTCAGAAAAAATGAAGTTCTTGAAAAGCCTTTCAGGTAAAAGATGACGAGGAGCCTCTGCTGCACCAGCTCGGCTCTGAGAGCCTGATGGGAGCAATAGCACAACAGAACAGAGGAGTCCACAGAGAGTAAAGCTCAGCTGCCTGTACCAGACTCCAGGGGGGTCTGGAAGGAAGTGGGTCACCCTTAGCTTCCCCTTAATTACGCTGCAAGAGTTCTTCACATCCAGGTGTGCTGTGGCCATACACAGGGGCCAGCATAGATTGCATTTCTTCCCTTGATAAATAAGTTGCTTTTTTCAAGAAAAGATTCAGGGCTCCTGTGAGGCGCTGAGGACAGAGCAGATGCCTAAGGTAGGAATTTCCTTGTGCTCATAGCACAGGCTCCTGCTGCTCAGTGCCTGGTTGCAAGGCCTGAGGTAAGGAGGCCATACCCAGCGGTGTGAGAGAGGCACATCTGAAGCCCTCCTGCTCTTCTGCGTGGGTCTCCTGCTGGACAACATCTCCGGGAGTGCCCGTGGCACAGGACAGCACCTGCCCTGCCTTCATCCATGCCTTCACAGGGCAGCGCTGACTGAAAGCCAGAGCGCGGGGTATCACACTAGGAACGACTTCTGTCTTGCTGGTGATGGGAAACAAAAAAAGCATTGTGGCAAGGCTGGCTCGATAAATTACGTGCAGCGGAGGTAATGCAGGTGTGCTTTCTTAGCCAGGGCTGTAACAGAGCAGGCAGGGGACTCAAGTAGCGACTCTGAGGCAGAGAAACTGGAGATTAGCGGTTCTGCCTTCAGTGGAAAATTGATTATTTTGAATTAATGTTAATAAATCTAGCTTTCTTTTCCAACGCCCGCTCACCTCTTCCACAGAGGCTCCCTGCATGCCGCCGGCCAATTGCAGCAGCCGGCACAAAACGGAGCTTTCCCCTTTTCTGCGCGTCACGTACGTCCAGCAGCACAAAACCCCTCTGTCTTTTGCCACGGCTGACATGCCAGTCAGTGCTAGCAATCTTCACTTGGCAAGAATTTCCATGTGAAAGGAAAACTCTGAAGAGAGCCTGTGGGCTGGAGCCAAGGTGAAAGCTCCTCACTCCTCTGGCAAACACTGTGAAAGCGTGAGGCTGTGCCCCACAACCGCGTTCCCATGGATGTGCCCCAGGTTGAAGCTTGTCATCTTCACAGTGGGGCTTTGCAGTGGGATGCAGAGTGCCAACAGCACCAACATTGTCTCTTGGGAAAAAAAAAAGCAACAAACAAATCACAAAGTTGGGGCTGAGGCTTCAGTCAGTGACTTCTCAGCAGTGCAAACAGTGCTCAGCCACATTGCTGCGCGGCGCAGGAGCCCTCAAGGGGAGGCAGTGCTGGGCAACGCTGGGGAGCCAAGGGTGGGTCAGCCCAGCCCGGAAAGGAGGGATGGCAGGCGGTGCTGGGAGCCACCTCCAGGTGGGTTACAATGACAGGTGGGGTACACGCTGCTAACAGTGACCCACTGAGATGAACTGCTAAGGGATGGAGGCAGGCTTGTTGGTGGGTTGCTTTTGCTTAAACTTCTCACATGGAGAGTAGTGGCCCTTCTCTGCACCCGTCCTTTCGCCTGGAGGGAAAGCAGACCTGAGTGAGAGTGGGCGGGCTGCAAACAGCCTCGCGTGGGACACGCACTGCAAAAAAACACAATACGTTGTAGAGCTGAAGGTTTCAGTAGGAATGTTAGAAGCAGCCAGCACTGGTCTTTCAGCCTAGGCCATTAGTTGGATGTGGGTTCTCATCTTAACCCCTGTTGCAGGTTCTGCGGTGGGGGCAGGAGGAGATGCTGCCCCCGCTCTCCCCAGCTCCCTGCCACAGCAGGGTCAGGCAGCGCAGCTGGGGGCAGCTCTCAGGGCAGTGCTCCTCACATGGGGATGTAGAACACCCATCACTGTTTCCTGCCCTTCTTATTTATGGAACAGAACTTGGTTTAGTCAGTAACGACAGGCGGCAGATGCTATAATTGCATTGCAGTTGAGATTTATCGCTCCATATGCTAATTACAATAAATATTTACAATTTTTTTCTTCTGCAGGACCAAAGGGGAGAGAACATCACAGACCTCCTAGAGCGGCCGGCGAGCAGCTGAGCTCACCTCACGGCAGCCGCGGAGCAGCGCGGAGCGGCGGCGCCGCCTCAGCGCCCGGTGGCGGCGGCGCGGCCGCGGGACAACACCGCCCCTCGGCGCCCGCTGCCGGCACTGCCCGCGCCGCGCCTGTCCTGGGAAGGGGCTCCTTGCTGGGGAGGAAATTCGCTTGTTGGAAGCCTTCCGCCTCTTCTGGAAGTGAAGTTCTGCCATGCAGCACGACGTCGCTCTGCGCTCGTAGTGATGAGCTGCACATGACAGCTTAACCAGCTCGGGGGAGGTTGTGGGTTGCACTATTCTGGGAGCTGGTCTGGCCTAGCAGCTAGAGCACCTGCCCAGGGACTGGTCTGAGGGGCTGAACGATGTGGGCTCAAGACCTGGCTTCTGCTATAATGGCTTTAAACTAAAAGAGGGAAGATTTAGAGGGAGGTGAGGCACCGGCACAGCTGCCCAGAGAGCTGTGGGTGCTCCATCCCTGGAGGCGCTCAAGGCCAGGTTGGATGGGCCCTGGGCAGCCTGACCTGGTGGGTAGCAACCCTGCCCATGGTTGGGCTGCCCCAACCCCAGGGTTGGGGCTGGGTGATCTTTGAGGTCCCTTCCAACCCAAGCCATTCCACAATTCTACGTTTAACAAGTACAATCAAGACTTTCCTTCTAAGGGATTTCTGCTGGTAGGGCTTTTTCTTACTTATGAACAAGTGCAGATGAAGAACCTCATAGAGATACAGCACACCACATATGCCGTGGCTTCTGTCCTCACAAAATCTGCCAGACAGACGGCAGTTAGGTACAAATACACACACCCCACTCGGGCGCAGCACCTCACACGTGACGGTGAGTTTCCCCCCGGCACTCCCACAAGTCCATGCCTTGTGCCTTTTCCCATCAGCAACGAGCCCAGCGCAGTGCCGGCTTCCCCACTCTGCTAGCAGAGGGCTGGGTGCCCCTCACCCTGGGCTCCCCCATACCCCGCTCCCTCCAGCCCAGCAGCCAGGGGAAGCCCAAGGGCTCCTCATCTCCATCGTGACCTCCTGAAGAGCCTCGTGTCCTGCTCTTCACCTGCTGAGATCAGCTGCTTTTGTATTTGGAGTGGGGGG